>JAUZND010081345.1:0-16014 GCA_034780555.1 Coelogynopora nodosa | reverse complement strand
GTCTAGACAATATTTGTACAGGAGAGTACATTCAAAGTCTAGACAATATTTGTACAGGAGAGTACATTCAAAGTCTAGACAATATTTGTACAGGAGAGTACATTCAAAGTCTAAAGAAAGGTTCGGTTTTTAGAAGACGTTTACATTTTTGAAAATATATTTATTTTTTGAAAGATTATTGCAAGTGCGAGGGGCAGCGAAGGAAAAGTCCCCATAGGCAACAAAAACTTTTGATATTGCTTGGTGAAGCACAACAGCACCTTGTTAGCGAAGTCTTGCAGAGACAACTGAAAATGCCGACGGTTTCATTTTCATGCTGGAGCAGAACCATAGGGGCATTTATGCAGGTGACAAAAGTGTTTATATTTAATGCGATTTTCAATAGACAAACGTTGAAGTTTCTTTAGTACATTGTAAATATTTGGACTGTAATTTGGGAGACGTTTAACGATACGGGCGCAGCTATTTAAAACACATTGCAATCTTTGAATTGATGATTTTGTGCATGATCCAAGAACATTGTTGCAGTAGTCAATTTTATAAAACAAAAAAGCGTAATTAATAAGACTGGCTGCTTTCTCATTAAAATATGGGCGTATTCGACTGAAGTTTCAGATAAAGATAAATGACGATCTGCAGATTGAACAAACATGACTTAACATACGAAGCTGTCCATCGAATAGGACACGGAGACTATTGACATGAGATGAAGGATTTATAGATTTACAAAAAATATTTAGTTGAGTAAGTGGAAAACTACCGATTCGAATTCAGGTATACCACTACTGAAGAGAACTTCAGTTTTATCTGGATTTAGCTTTAATTGATTTGTGCTAAACAAGTCGTAAAAATTGTCTATAGAATTTTCAAGAGCGGCAAAATTATTTCATGTGTCTTTAGCCCGAAAATAGAAGTACATAGACGTATCATCGGCATAGATTTTATGTTTCATACGATGGTAGGAGATTATGTCAGAGACAGGGGCAGTATATAGCTAATAGAGAAGAGGACCAACTAGCACTGATCCTTGCGGAACGCCACACTTGACCTGAATAAAGTCAGAAACTACATTACCTCTTTTTACACACTTTGTTCGATCACGGAGATAGCTGCGAAACCAATCTAAAACGGCTCCTCTGAAGGTAAAAGGTTCATTGAGATGTTGAAGTAATATGCTGTGGTCTACAGTATCAAATGCAGCACTTAAATTTAGAAATATAACATATGTGACAAGACCATCATGTTGAGTCGAGGCCAGATCGTTGTGCAATCAAGTAAGAGCAGTCTCAATGGAATGGTCAGAGCGATACACCGATTAAAAATGGGGTAGTGGAGACTTTTTGTGAGGAAATTGTCAATATGTTTAGCTATGAGCCTCTTTATGAGTTTTAAAACAAAAGTCTAACTTGATACTGGACTATAATTGTTCAGTTTATCACAGTCAACAAGAAGCGTACTTTTTAGAAGAGGCGTAATAATAGCACTTTCTTCAGGAGATGTAATAATGCCGGAGTTGAGCGAAACATTGACCGTAGTGCAAAGGATAGGAGAGAAAACATTGTAATGAGGGATAGGGTGTTTAAAAATATGTTAAAGTTTCGATAAATGTATCCGAATTGAGTAAAAGTCTTATTTATGAATAGATATTGCTCAATGCCATAACTCCACATCATTCTCTGTGTCTGCCCGCCCAGGTATCCACACCAGTGGGCTTCCTAGGTGCAGGGGGCAACACAGCACAGAAGGCCACAATTGAACAGGAGTCCGAGGTAATTCTGAGGCCGCTACTAGACCACTTCGAATCTTGTCTCTCCTCCCTGGCAAGGGTCTGTGAGAAGACGGTGCTCAAACGACTGCTCAAGGTTAGTCTGGCAATGCCCGTATGTTTAGTTTAGACAACAATGTTGTGACGTAGGTAAATAAAAGCGTACATACAGTTCAGTTACTTGTGTTCAACAAGTGAACCGATTTGTTTAACGAGCTAGCCAATAAATTGTGACGTAGACGTAAAAGAGTAAGCTCATTTGCTCGTAACAGGTAGCCAATAAAGGGTGACCTGACTGTCATAGAGATATAAATAGTAATAATAGAGATGTAACACGATTATTAGTGTATGTATTAAGTAGTATAGAAAGGTTCGATTAAGACCACACTTATAAATAGATCATGACTCATGTCTATAAATAGATTATGTGTATGTGTTTTCTAATAAATTCGATGGTTTACAACGTGTTCATTTACAAATTTTTAAATGTTAGATAGTCTCTTACACTATATGTTTCGTTCTTAATTGTTATAATTAATCCCGATTGATCATATAAGTGAACTTTCACCAAATTATAAATTCATAATATTTGGGTTCATCAAGCAAAATAAAGCTGAGTAAACGTCAGAATCCTCATTGAAATCATCGTGCAATATGTGGCCATAATAAATCACAATGGTAAAATGTCTACAACTCTGTCAAATTTTAACTTAAAAAAAATAAGCACTGACTCAGAGCTATTCTGCTAGTCTATCTATTTAATGTTATGGGGGGCGTGGGAGTACATGATCTATTTATAGACATGAGTCATGATCTATGTATAAGAGTGGACGAATCGACCCCTCCTATACTACTGTATTAGTCTGAAGGCATCTTAATATCTGTGAATGTTTCTGCATTTTTTACGACATTTATATTGTAATACTACATTGATAAAACCTTATAATATTTATCAACTTGGAAAATGTACACAATACTCAAATACAAATTAATTCCGAATTATGCCATAGCTTATCCAATCAGTGGATAAAACGCATTATTTTACACTATGACGTCACACTGTTCCATGTATATTGATTTTCAGGAACTGTGGAAGATCACAATGCACAGCATGGAGAAGCAAGTTGTCTTACCTCCTTTGAGTGATCCACGACAGGTGGGACAAAGCTGTCTGATAATATCTTGTTCATGCATTCCCCCCCCCCCTGGTTCTGATTTTCTTTGATTACTTCAATTCTACTATATTCCGATTACTTGTTGATAAGAAATAATTCACTAAGAAGTAATGGAGAGTAGTGGTTATGATAAATTTATTTTTATTTATTGTGTCACGGTAAATATATATATGGGATGTTATGATATCGCGAAATGTGAACATAATTCCTTTTTAACAAATCAATTGATTATACAATATTGTAGTGATGATAGCTATTTATAAAATTATATTATATTTAATTTAATTTAATTTTTATTTTGTACAACATTTAACTATTATTAGGTTCATAAAATAGGCTTAAATAAAAAGATTATTTTCCACAAGAGTTGTTTAATGCATTTCATACAAATTTTCCCAATTGAGAACAACATCGTTTTTGAAAATTTTATTTATTTTGAGATATATGGTTTTTCATTAGACCTGATTTTAAGCTTTTTAAAAACTATAGTTAATCAATTTTTTAAAAAAAGGTTTACTTATTCAATAACAAAAGGTAACCTTCTAAAAAAACAATTATTTAAAAGTGTAATTCAATAAACTTTAGAAACTTAATCTTCAAAAATTGCTAATCGTTTTTTTCTTAACACATCCTTTATATATTTAACAAGTTACTTCTATAATTAATTATTATTTTAAAATAAGAAAACTGTAATTTGCTTGAGTGAATATATATATATGAACACGAATTACATGTTATTGTAGCAAATGCAGACATCATTTTACTTTATAAATAACGACTACTTCAACTATTAAATTATAAACGCCGATATTGTAAATTCTTTAAATAAAAAAATAAAAATAAGACGTTATACAAATATTACTTTTGAATAATTAACATGGCTTTTGAGCATAATTTTAATCTCACCATCATAACAAAGTCCTGACTCTTGAACCACTCGCACAATCCACCTGAAGACTCGCTCGTATCCGATCCCCCTCAACACTGTATTCATTCAACCACTCCCCCACCCACCTAGCTGTTCCTAAGTCTAACGATCCCCTCCAACGCGCAAGCCAAGATCGCCGGCGTGTCCCAGTCCCTCCTCAATCATGTCAGCAATCAAGTCCCCTCCAGCAAGCTACTCCAGGTTGTTACCCCCCTAGTAACCAACCAAGAGACCACCCGGTCGCACTCAAACCGCACTGGATTTAGCTTTAGACTAACTCCGTAGTCCACCGTTTCTCGTTATGTCCCACTAATCGCACTTCATGAGTTGAACTCATTCATCGGTAGTCACTGCTCATCTTCCATCGTCTTGTCCGTAGCTTCTGTCCCTGAAGATTGCATTGTTGTGTTGTGTTGTACACTTATACCATGCTGTGTTTGTTTATTTCTGTCATGACCAACCACTAATCGGATCCACCGCTCAAATCGATGTAGTTATTTTTATTTTTTTACATAAGTGTTTATGATTGTTCTTAAAATGGAATGCTTTCAATTTTAAATCTACTTTATTGTTTTGATTTTGTTTTTGTCCATCTGCAAATTAGTTTGTAACCTCAGTGTATATATACATCTATTGCACATATCTTCCATTTTAGAAGTATACTATATAATTGTTTACATACCAGTTTGATATTAATCGATTTTATGTTTAGAAATAGTTTGAGCTAAAAGATTTTACTTCCTTTTTTTGTTTTGTCCTTTACCATATCTCAATATATTCCCACAAACCACATTTTGTCAATATTGTCACTTTGCACCAGAATTCTCCGTTTGTTGTAATTTCTAATTATATTGACAGACCTTCTTTGGAAAATCTGCGCAAAGTTCGGTAAGTAGATATGCTCCCCTATCCACAATTTGCACTGCTTTTGCTGTCTTGGTACGGGTATGTATTCTTGAAGCATATGTGTACAGTATATATATATATATATATATATATATATATATATATATATATATATATATTTACTTATCTTATGATTTTTACTTATATATTTTATCGTTAATCCAGTTTATTTATTCTGCAAATTAAATGATGACTTATTTATTATTTTCCTGCATTTATCTTTGGTTTCAAAATATTTATTATATGTATAAAAGCTTGTTTTGATAATATACAATATGTACATTCGTTTTCAATTCATTGCAAAACGAACAAGAGATAATTGCAAATGTTGTTTAATTCTACATATGTGTCGGCTATAATTTTAAAAGTAATTAGTACACCCAGAATACTCTCTAACATAATGTAATTAAGTGTGGAATTTAAAGCTGCTATAACAATTTTAAAATAATTAATAATTCATCGTAATATAATCACTTAATAATCTTATATCTGCTCATTCATTATATTTAAGTTATCTGATCAAACGTTAATTCCTTAAAGTATATTTATTCAATAAACAATTGGTACCTATGCTTCTTTTCTCTTAATTCGTTTATAAACAAAACACATTTTTGTTAGAAGTCGCATGATTTGTTTTCTACCTACGTATATAATTTTCCGATTTGTATATTATCATTTTATCCCCACAAATGCTCTAGGGATATATTGCATATATTGCTAATGTACATCTTTCCATAATTAATTTTACGTGTATGTATTTATTAAATATGTTATTTTCTTTAACATAGCCGATCATAAATATATAAAGAAAACAGATTAAACTATTACGATAACAATAAAAGAAGAATATTAACAATATGTATTTGTTATACTTTATTTATAAATAATAAGCATAATTGTGATATTTATTTGTATATTGTATGTCAAATTCACATCATATCTTAACATACATTATATTATTATTTAAGGTTAATACAAAACGCATAATTCTATTTTCTCTGCGATTCTAAATCCAATTCTCTACGATAATATCCTCAAGTAAACCTTTCTTGTAATTCTCTCACCGCTACCTCCTCTCAACACAGGACATCACTAAAGAGGCGGAGAAGCACCTGTCAATGCGCCAATGTCAGATCATCGACGTCTCCTTGGACACCATCAAGACCTACTTCCACGCAAGTGGCATCGGTCTCAAAAAGGGCTATCTAGACAAGAGTTCCGAGCTCCAATCGCTCCGCTATGCCCTGTCCCTCTACACGCAGACCACGGATGCCCTCATCAAGAACTTTGTTGCCACGCAAACTTCACAGGGTACGTCACACTAGCTGTACTATATATAAATATAGAAAAAATAGGCATAATAGGCGTATTTCTACTTATAAGTAGTATGACACAAGTAACCAGTATTATTGCGATCTGATTGTGTAGATAAACCGGCGGTGGAAGATGCGGTAGGCGAAGTCTCGATACAGGTGGACCTCTTTCGACATCCTGGAACGGGCGAATATAAAATCACAGTGAAAGGTGAGTTGGGTCACTTTTGGATCATAGTTGGATCATAGTTGGATCATAGTTGGATCATAGTTGGATCATAGTTGGATCATAATTGGATCATAGTTGGATCATAGCTGGATCATAGTTGGATCATAGTTGGATCATAGTTGGATCATAGTTGGATCATAGTTGGATCATAGTTTTGCCATGTTTGGATCATAGTTGGATCACGTTTAGATCATAACCAAGTAATGTTTTGCTACACTATTTATTTCATTCTATATAAAATTATTATACTTTATTGTGTGTATGGTATATTATTCCTAAAATACTCACATACCTTATACAGAATATTTTTAAAAGTTGAATGCATTTCATATTGAATACGCTTAGAATTACGATATATTCGTAATGTTGTAAACCAAATAATATATAAAGCAAAGGATATATAAAGAAATTATTAATAGTGAAAACACTTGTGGTCACAGTTAACGCATTAAAATTTACTTTAAATATTACATATACATCAATAATCAATATATCAATTTGACTAAGTTTCTGCAATATTTTAATAAGTTTTTATCGACTATTAATTATGTACTATGACATATTATTCTCATAAAATAATCCTTGTTCATTTTTATCGACATTTATACTAAGTACGACATTTAAACAGGCCCTGTTTATAAAATGTTATTCAATATAATATTTACTTTTAAAACTATAGTGAAACTAACTAAATAATGTAAGTTATATACTTATTATATACTACTGAAAAATATAAAGTAGTCCGTTTATTGTTATATATACATAATTAATATTCTGTGTGATTACAACACAAAGAATCCACTCCATGGAACAAATAATTGATACGGCAAATATATAATCATTCTTTTGAAAAAACAGTTATCTTTCTTTTTAAAATATTATTTATTTATCCTTTATTTTAAGTATTTTTCTTTTTCATTACAGTTCATTTTAGAGAAAGCGACTTATTTAAGTAATAGTTTCAATACTTTCGTATTTCTATGTACAAAGTTTATTTAAAACCATCCACCAAATATTATTTTTTTCTTTTCTTTTCTGTTAATTACTGTACATTTTAATATCTTTAAAAAGTGTCTCTTTTGAAAGATCCTTCCCAAATGAGATCACAAATAATAAAGGACTTAAACATAGTTGCAACCTACCATGCATGGTTTTGATGTGTTTTTCCTCAGATAAAATGATGTCCATATTACTAAAAATATGTTATAAATTGTGATATATTAATATATATTATTTTAAAATCCTCCCCCCACCCCCCAAATCAGTCGTGGCGGCCAATGAACTCAAGTGGACCACAGCCGGAATGTTTCGGCCCTTCATCGATGTTGTACTCATCGGTCCAATGTTGGCCGATAGAAAGCGGAAGTACAGCACCAAATCCAAGTCGAACAATTGGTCACCCAAATACAACGAGACCTTCTGCTTGTAAGTATATTTCCCACATGGAGGAGGGAAAAATGTGTGTGTGTAGTCCATGGTGGGACTGAGGAGTCGTTTGTGCAGTCTTGCCTGCTACAGGTGGCATTGAAGGACATTGTACTATAAATACGTGGTGTTTTTTGCAGTTCATTTGGGTGTATTAGGTTGCTTGAAATAACTCAATTTTAACAACAAATCAAGTAAACATGTATTATTATTTTTAGGAAAATTAATTTCTTAAATTATTATTTTTTATACTATTAAAAATTTGATAAATTAAAACATTAAAATGTTATCAATTTTACCACATTTAATTATTAGCCAGATATTTTTATAATTGAGTTTATCTCTTTATCTTGATTGAGAGTCAATTTTCCATCATTATTTTAAATAATTTCCATTTTTGTTGATTTTTCTTTTATTTTTATTTTAGGACTTACTAAGAATTTGTAAAGCTTCACATATTATAATATTGGAAAGTTCACTACTTCACCTTTGCTAATGAGTTCTTTGCCTTGATTAGGGAAAATAAAGTCTAAATCTGGGCTTCGATGTTACAGTATTTTCTCTGAATTGAATCATTTAAAAATAACATCTATAAATAATATGTTCTTCCTCTTTTTGTAAAAATAACATTTCTCACAACAATTAATGCTGTAACTAGAGGAGGGGATGTTGGGTGTGAACAAAATCATGCCTATGATTATATTGTTCCTGTAGATATCGTATTTTACGCCACATATAACACGATCTTTGAATATCAGTGAATTTGAGGCTTACTGATTTAGAATGAAATATTTTTCAAATATAACTAATTTGTAGATTTTTCGAATTTATTATTCTAACTCATAAAGTGTTACCCATCCTACAAGTCATCAGTAGCTCTAGCAATATAGATGTAGAGGCTACTATACTACTGATGTAGAGGCTACTATACTACTGATGTAGAGGTTACTATACTACTGATGTAGAGGCTACTATACTACTGATGTAGAGGTTACTATACTACTGATGTAGAGGTTACTATACTACTGATGTAGAGGTTACTATACTACTGATGTAGAGGCTACTATACTACTGATTAGACACCCAGACTCATATATTTATTTATATAAAATATGGAACTCACTAAAGTAAACACATTTAAAAGTATTCTAACTTTCCCCCTTGTATCTTATCTACTGACGGACCCCCCCCTCCCATCACTATCACCTCCAGTATCCTTGGCAACGCCGAGGAGCCCGAACACTATGAACTGCACATCTGCGCCAAGGACTACTGCTTCGGCCGGGTGGATCACCTGATCGGTGTCACGGTCCTCCAGATAGCGGACATTGTGCAGCAGGGCTCCTGTGCATGCTGGTGCTCGCTGGGGCGCAAACTGCACATGGACGACACGGGCTGGACGGTGCTGAGGATTCTGAGTCAACGGGTCAACGACGAAGTGGCCAAGGAGTTCGTGCGCTTGAAATCGGAAGTGAGACATTCCGACGAGGAGTTGGCTTGCAAGTCATAGGAAGTTGCATTCCGTTGCATTCCTGTTGACTCGTATCATCTAGAGAGCATTCTGATTGGCTGATTGTGTGTGTTGACTTTGTACTGATTGGCTAATAACGCAATGTGGATACAATGAAGGCTTTTATTGTATACCGACTATTTTGTGCTATCAATCGATTTATCTGTTTTCCAGTTGAACTATTGTATCATATTCAAATTGTATTCAGGTTAACTTAATATGTATAATAATATTATAATAACACCAGCATAACGTTATCTATAATGGATTGTACTCTTAATATTATACAATTATTAAAATAATCTAAACAACAATCTACTACATCAATAAATACCAACATAACATTTAAGATATTGTAGGCTTATTTCTTTTTTAGTAAAATTATTTAAAAACTATTTCCCCTAAATTGCATAGGGTTGGCGAGTGCCATTTTATTCTACTTTCTGCCATATTTTCCGTTATATTAGTCCGGTATACTACCTAAGCTGAAATATAATAATTATAAACGTAATTTCCATTTAAACGTGTCCATATTAGTTAGATGATTAACTCAATTATACAAGATACTACTTTGATGTGAATTAATTTCTCTTTGACCACAATAATAAATAACTGATTGACTGTACTATAATTTCTGTATTATTTTGTAGCCATTGACTCATTGTGTAAATACACTTGATATCAATTCAAATTGGGTGGCAGCGTTAATATTCATTCAAAATTGTACTTTATATATATATATATATACTTATATTACCTATACCATAGGCTGTCATTTTAGATCACATTTATTACATGTTCTCGATGAAATGACACAAACTTTTTTTTGTATTTTGCGGACGGCAAAACATTTGTGATTATACATATTATACATAGACATCTTATATTGTAACCTTTATTTTGCTTAGAGATGAACTTGGGTGACCGATGCTGAATCCAATCATATATCTTTATATATATACGATATCACCTTATATAAATAATACCTCTATTATACATAAAAACACATTTAAGAATATTTTTTAGTTTTTTTCAATATTATCTTATACATACGAGTACCTATAATTTATTCATTGTATACATGCTCTAGGTATCTATAAATATATATATATATATAATATGTGTATATTTTTTTTAAAGATGAAAGTATTATCCATTTTTGATTTCCACGTTGATATTTGTGATATAAGTGATAAGAGATATTCCATATTGTCATATTCCAGTTTATCTAGTCAATCTGTAATCGCTTGATATATGTATCTTGATTACTCCAGCCTTCAATGAAGTAAATAATATTTTACGTTATATATACATAATACGCTATATAATATATGGCACGAATTATAATATTATTGCAAAAAATAAGTGAAAACTTACAATACATTACAAATTTACAAGTTTTCTCGGCACATTTGATGTAGTATTCAAATTGAATCTAAATCTAAATCCATATCAAATATCAAATAATTATGTTAGCCCTATTTTTAATTTATTAATTGTTTGCTTATTTCAAAAGCTAATTTATGTATCATTACCGATAATACAGTTTGCCAAAACTAATTTAACATGATGTTAAAATGAATATACTCCCCATTAAATAATACAATTTGATCCAGAATAAATATTATGACTTATAAATATATTTTGCTTCATAGTGGCTGTCTTTTAATTTTATTCTGTCTTTTTATATCTCTCACTTTCACATATTCTAACTCATATTTTCTCTCAACATCTCCTTCGATATATATCCCCATTAGTTGTACTTTCTATTCCCTCCCTTATCCTCTCATATCAGTTCACACAGCATCCTTCTACAGTACTACAAGCTGTCATCACCTTTTCTCCAACTTACACTTCTCAGTTACCCGCTACCCTCAATTTCTACAGCTCTCATCTTTTGTCAAAACATTCGACATTCTTTCTATCTGCATATTATTTGCGCATTTGCTTCTCTTTCTATTTATCATAGATTCATCATATCTTTTGAGTCACACCCTTTTCCATATATCTTCTTTCTCCCATACTTCCACTATTGTTCTTTCTCTCTTTCTCGCTCGCTCGCGCTCTCTCATCTCTCTTCCTCTCTACCTCCTTCTCTCTCATGTCTCTCCCCCCCTCCTTCTCTCTCTCTCCCCTCTCTCTCTCTCTCTGTCCTTATCTATGTATCTGTCTCTCTCTCCCCTCCCTTTATCTTCCATCTATATATATATATATATATATATATATATATCTATCTATCTCTCTCTCTCTCTCTCTCTCTCCCCTGTACTCAACATCACAGCTGTCTGCCGTCTCCTTTGTGCCTTCTATCTCGAGGTTATTACCTGTTGCATATTGCATTTCTATAATTCCAAGATATACATGCATGCAATACTCCTGCCCATATATTTCCATGTACTCTGTATTCAATAAATATTTTTATTATTACTATTATACTAAACAATCGTTCGACTTTTGAATTTTATAATAAATGAAAAAGAGCATATAAGTCAGAATAGTCAAATTATGGTCAACTTTTCAAAGTACTTGGAATATACATCTTAACGTTTCTATGAAATGTTGTTTTTAAATTAAAGTAATTCAAAATATAAATAATTTTTTCTTCAACAGTTCTTAAATAGTGAAAAGTTCTTTTAAACAAAAAAACAAGGCATATATCTAAAAATATAAAAAAATATAAAAATGAAATATATATAAAATGTTATTATTATTACGTATTTTTGTAGTAAGACATTTTTTTAAATACTGTTAAAAAATAATTAATTGGTATATTAAATTTTAAGAAATAAATCAGAATTACACATTTCTAAAATGTCGAACAAAATATATAACAATCAAATCGAAACCAGTTCTACTAATTAATTCAATCAAACAATAGCAACCATGGAGATTGAGATCGATACGAAGAGAATTGTCCACTTGTGTGCAGCGCAATTACAAGAGCAATTAGCCACTAAGGCAAACATATCTTTAATAAAAACATTTTTGTTCAAAAGCAGCATAACAATGTGTACCCATCGCAAGTGTAGGCGTTCCCATTAGTAGATACAGTGTCTGTTTACTATGGTGTAACAAATATCTTTCAGTTTGCGAATCATTGAATAAGAATAAAATGAATAATTTAATCCCATTCGTTTTAGAGGAACTAATTTTGTCAGCGACAAATGTTTGCAACTTTCATTTTATGAATATAATTCGTTAACGAATGGGGTAAGATGACTTACATCCTAGTACCCATCGTATTTACTATTCAGTTTATGACTGCTTTAAGTTGCAATTCTTATCTTCAATCGAATTTAAGCCTGTGCTATTTAAATGAAATGCAACGAATAACATTATTCGCACGAAATCAACGTCAGTGTCACTCTACGTGTCAATACAACTCGACCTGCTTGGTGTACCTCTATTCCTTTCCCGAATGTCAATTGTACTTCAAGAAGGACTTCTTCTTCTCCGAAGCAACCACGGCTAACTCTTCAACTACGGTTGTGATAAACCTGTTTAAAAATCATATGCAGAGGTGTCCCTCCGATTACAAAACCAGTTTTGGCCAAAGTAGGTATGCATTGAAGGAGCTTCTTTATTCCCAGTCGGATGAGCATTGCAATATTGAGGGCACAAAACTTGCCGAGGTTTCGACAAGGGAGGAATTGCGATTCCTGGTGGCTTTTATGACATCGTACGGTGTTGGCAAGGCTTACATTGGGACACAATTTGTATCGGCTGGAGTTTGGCAGTGGCATCGTACTGGGAATCCTGTCCAGAGCTGGGTGTGGACTTCTCAGGAACTGTCTGAAAATATTGAAGACACCCAGTGGGCTTCTTTGACTACGAATGGTGTATTCATGACAACAGCTAGTCATATCATCTGTGAATGTATTCAAGTAATCGACTAATGCTTGCATAGAAAGCAAACGACAAACTTGATTTACATAACACTGTTTTACAATATATCCAATTATTATTAGCGTGTAATAGTTAGAAGATAGTATTTTACTTAAATGTTTGTGTCATTTTGCAGTTTCTTATTTACTATATATGTTTGATAATTTTTCAATATTGGTGTATTTAATAATATCAGTATGTATGTAATATATTGCATAGTTTTGAC
The DNA here is from genome assembly GCA_034780555.1 of Coelogynopora nodosa. Classification (NCBI taxonomy): domain Eukaryota; kingdom Metazoa; phylum Platyhelminthes; order Proseriata; family Coelogynoporidae; genus Coelogynopora; species Coelogynopora nodosa. The sequence continues at coordinate 2,652 of JAUZND010081345.1, read as the reverse complement.
TATATATCTATATAATGTCTAAGCTAAAGCATGCTGTACATATATCGCATTGGTTTGCCTTTTGCTAAGAAATTCCTACATTCAATATTTCCAAATACTGCGTTGGTTAAAGAATACTGTTTATTCGACTGAGCTTGTAATACATATTTCTAAGATATATCATTTGCCAGTTACCTATATAATTAAAAACATATTTTAAAAACAAAATAAGCACAAAAAATACTATTAAATAGTGTAGTAGTCTATTTACGATGTTTTGGTAGGATTATTTTGCTAGCGTTCAAAATAATTATTAAATAGACCTGTTGCATATTGGTTATATAATGACATTGTTGAATACAAACTGGAAGGAGGATTCTTACTAAAAAAATGTTGTGCTTAATTTTCAATAATTTTTTATAGTTCTGTTTTAGTATTGACTGAACTGTAATCAATATCATTATCGAATTGATGATGTATAATCTTCAACCAAATATAATCGAATTGACGGAACTGTAATCAATACTGAATCAATATAATTATCGAATTGATGATGTTATAATCTTCAACCAAAATATAATTGAATTGACGGAACTGTAATCAATACTGAATCAATATCATTATCGAATTGATGATGTTATAATCTTCAACCAAAATATAATCGAATTGACGGAACTGTAATCAATACTGAATCAATATCATTATCGAATTGATGACGTATATAATCTTCTAACTAAACATAATTATAAATGTGTTGCTGTACATTATAATCGCTATGCAACCATATGTTGAAATTTGTATTATATTTTGTTATAATAAGTATAAAAATGAATAAATGTTAAATACACGCACAAAACAAATATATATATATAAATAAATAAATTTGGTATTTCCTTTATGTAAGGAACAAATGTAGAGTTCTTATATGTTACACACTAATAGGTTATACTTAATTTTCTTATATTTATTGCAGGTAATTATATCGATATGATTATAATATTATAACATAAAAAATATATATACTTTTATGCCTATTACTACAAACATTAGATAATGAAATTTTGTTATATATTGTATATTATATATATATATATCTGAGGTGAACAGCGTATAGTCCTGCATTAACGTAACGTATCAACAAAATTATTTTAATCCCAACCATTAATGTTTGAAGTTATATTCACTATTAGTGAAATTCTTAGTTGGATTAAATATCTGCATATTTCAATATTAAAGTGTAGCATATTATTGTACCAGATATGCTACACTATTACAATGATCACTACTTAGCAGTAGTATAATATGATAGTTGCGGAAAATACAGAATTACTCAGAATTAGGTACTATGATTGAAAACACAACAATTTAAGTGAGTTAGGACAGAAGAGTACGATTCTTGTACCCTGGCAGCATCGCTTTGATTTATCATATTGAGCGGAAACTACAATACATTCCACAGGATATTGTATGCATTAAGTATGCACACAGAAAGTAGGATCAGTCCAGTCAGAGAATTTCAAATTGTAAATACTTAGAAAATATATATTGTTTAAAAGGTTAGTAAGCCGCTTTATTGCATTGTAGGCTACATAATTGTTATGTTTAAATATATTAAATGATTAATTAAAACAGTAAAAAAAAACTGTCTTGAATTAATGGAGGTGGTGCAAGTAATGGGGACACAAGAAAATAAACAGTGACAATAGATGAAACCTTTCACATATACTATTGAAGCATGTTCATCGGCAGGGAGATCTGGACAGATCTGTTTCGTCCTTGTAAGGACTCATCAGCAGACCATGCGGTACCCCACACCAACGAAAGTATAGAAGTAATATATGTTTGATGTACACAAGCCAGCTGCAGCAGTCAAACTTGAAGCGGATTATGTTGCTTCTATTATGTTTGATATATTATATAATATTCTACAAATTAATTTATATCTTGAAAAAATATTTAATACTATATTTATTAATTATGACTGTACAATTAAAGCACATATTTATATTTATGTATGAACTATCTAGCTGAAAACAAGTTCTTGATTTTCATTATAGAATTTATTTATTTTAATGTACATTATTATATTTATATCAAAAGGAATACGTATAAAATGTTAAGTATTAGACTATTACATAGTTAGTTCAAAAAGTGTAAAAAAAATGTACATTAATTTATACATACACTATTCGTCATATATGCAATTGACAATCCTATAATTTGTTAAACAAAATGACTCAAATTAAATACATTTGTATCACTTATTTCATTGAATTATAAAAGAATTGTAATTTTAATAACTGTTATTTTAATATCGTCAAGTAAACGGTGCGTATGCATAACATAATTTTAAACGGTTATTAGGCTATCTGAATAATTTTAAAGAAAAAATTCCATATCGCGAATTAACATAAAAGTTATCTATTGGGGCATGACGTTAACATATGACGCTATGTAGGTGACGTTACTATATGACGCTATGTAGGTAACGCAACTATGTGACGCTATGTAGGTAACGTTATCATATGACGCTATGTAGGTAACGCAACTATGTGACGCTATGTAGGTAACGTTATCATATGACGCTATGTAGGTAACGTTATCATATGACGCTATGTAGGTAATGTAACTATGTGACGCTATGTAGGTAATGTAACTATGTGACGCTATGTA
>JAUZND010081334.1:0-16014 GCA_034780555.1 Coelogynopora nodosa | reverse complement strand
TTTATTTCCTAACGAAGAACCCATGGTATATATAATCATCGATATAAGGCTTTTTAAAGGATAATATATTGAACTGCGTATTTGATGGAATGCGGTGTTCTTTGTTTTCCATTTCTAAATCGGCACACACAGTAGACATTGCTGATAATGCAGAATATTATTCACCCCATCTATAATACCGGTTTATTGCTCTGTCCTATTTTCGCTCTCATTTTTGTTCAGAAACTTTCAGCAACATAAAGAAACGGGCTCCGCTGAGATATAGTGGAGGGTGTTTCGGACACAAGGCTCTTACCTTCCTACTAATTAATTAATATTACCTGTCTTGTGTGGCTTCGTTTAGTATATTGAAATTTCTAGTTTATTATTAAATTTTCGTGATTCTTAAAAAAGAAAAACAACAATATAATTAATTTATTTCTACCGAAAATGAATAATTACAATATATATTTAACAGTGTTAGTTTTAGCGAAAAAATTGTTGTAGGAGAACTGAAAAGGTGTTTTGCAAAAATAGTCACCCAGTTTTGCCGTGTATAGATTCTATTGTTTATCTGAAATTTGATACACAGTTAGCTGGAATTAAAAAAAAATTCAAAATAGAATACAATTATTCACATAATTTACTGGCGGTGATGTCATAATTTATAAAAAAAACTTTTCATAATATTTTTATTAATGTGACGTTGTTTCAATTAATTGTTGTACTAATTTTTGTTTTCAATCATATCATTCGCGTACTTTTTTATAACATATAAATATTGTTTCGCACCTCTCAATAGTTGTATTATACGGATATAACGTCATCAAAGATTCCATCACTCGCAAAAGAAATGGAACGTTATTTAAAAATAAATTGTAGAGTATGTAATCTCTAAATATACACACAAAGAATGGAACGAAGACATATAGCCCATAGGAATGAATGTTATTTTAGAGCTTCCTTATCAACTCTGGCTTTTTATAAACTCATGCATGTTCCATTGTGTCTATAAATGTAAAATCTCCAAATCTTTATCATTGATAAGCAGGCGTATCTGATAATTCACGATTAATCGGATTACAGTTTTTGCACGACAGGAGGCTATAGCTGATGAAATATAAAGTGGGTGTATTTCAACACCTTTTATAAGTTCTGGTTTAGAAATCATGAATTATAAATTACATATCAGACTTATTTAATAAAAAATTCAATTTATTTCTCAAAAAATAAGTTTCGTTTTATTAAAATGTATTTTATTCAAAAAGTTTTGTGTCAGTCATCTATTATTCATCTATTCTTAGAATATTTCAAATATTTTTGAAAATGTTCATGAAATAATAAGGTTAATATCCCAATCTATACGTTAAACAGAAATTATATTTTGAAGCGATATATATTAAAGTGCTTTATATAAAAAGTAAAAATAAGCTCACAGCTAGAAACGCGAACATTTCACAAGAACATGGAGGACAGCAGTTGTATCAGAGCTGTACAGAGTTGGACAGAGTTGTATCAAAATCACATGTTTGACATCAGTTGTGATTATCAACTGTTTTATTTCCTAACGAAGAACCCATGGTATATATAATCATCGATATAAGGCTTTTTAAAGGATAATATATTGAACTGCTTGAATTGATGGAATGCGGTGTTCTTTGTTTTCCATTTCTAAATCGGCACACACAGTAGACAGTGCTGATAAAGCAGAATATTATTCACCCCATCTATAATACCGGTTTATTACTCTGTCTTATTTTCGCTGTCATTTTTGTTCAGAAACTTTCAGCAACATAAATAAAAGAAATGGGCTCCGATGGGACTTTTCCTAATATTCTTTTTAGAAACTTTCGCACCATCGATACGGGTTGGAATTTCTGGCGAAGTACACTTTCTATACTCTTTCCTACTAAAATTACAATAGTAGAAAATGTAATATTTTGTTACTTTTATTGAATGATATGTTAATCTCTTTGCTTCAGTTGTGCCAAGTTTACTCTGTTTTTGATTAGCCGTAAAATGGTTACAATTTTTTTCAATTTTAACGAAATCAATTGTTTTATCTAATTAGAAATATTATCTTTAATTGGTTTTAATCGTTTTTTTCCATCCTGACACTTGATTATGTGACTATGTGTCAATTTTCACGTATCTACCTTAGTAGGAAAATTAAAATGAAAGGGGACTGAATCGTCATCTCTCCTGGTACCTAGCTGTGTTGAATAGCCCGGTATAAATAGGGTTAAGTATCACGTGTGGTCGATTGTAGTTTTTAATATTTGTTTCTGGTTTCATGATATAGTAGATTTTTGATTTTGAGGAATGTGATTATCTGTAACGTACAATATCTCAGAATAGTTTAACGTATAAAATGCATATTTATTTTAATTGTTTGTAAATATCATTTTATAGGTGCCTTCTCATCTATAATTTGCACCATTTAACATATTTATGAAGTACAAAAAAGGCGTTCTTCAGTGCACCTCTAATATTGCCAGGAAATGCGTTAATTGTAATACCTTCTATATATCAGAAGAAACACCTATATCTACCTTGCTGATTCAACTTTTTCCACTTTAGAAACCCTAATTTAGTGATAGTTTCACTACAGCTTGTTTGCTTTTCCATGATGGACGGATGTGATAAGCCATTTTATGTTTGAATATACTATTTCCCCGGAACATATGTCTACAAGGTTATGTAAGTATGCAGAGACGATATTTGAATTATGGCTCTGTTATATTTTGCAGAATAGATTACCAATTTTTGCGGCTAGAAATTTGTAAATCTAAAGTTAAAAAAATAAAAATTATCAGTGGAGCTGATTTGAAAGATTATATTATAGTTTAATGTGAACGAATCGTGTAACACAGGCAAACATCAACAAACATAACATTTAATGTGAAATTAATTAGTATTTTTGACATAAGTATTCACTTATGGGAAAAATTATAAAAAACGTTTTATAATATTTAGTGTATTTTTTTATAATTCATATATAACTTAAATTTAATTTTTTGGTGGATATTCATCTAAGAATCAATATTTTAATTTTAACTATTTTCATATATATTTATAATCTAAGATTTTCCTAGCGAGTTAACAAAACTTAACAAAAAATATTCTTTCTTATGATTTAGAATTTAAAAAATCACTTATGACACGGGACATAGCAGGGGGAGGGGGTGATGATGCAGAAACGCTCCTCCCATACTACTGTTCAAAGTTAACCAATAAATGAAATTAATAATATTATAGTTTCACTAAATTATTGCTAAATAGCATTGGTTTGCTGTTTATTACATAAAATCAAACCTTCGTTCACGATCATTCACGATGATAATATATATTATATTCCTAAGACATCAATTATATGTTATTTTCTAAGTTTTTCATGGTTTATTTTCTAAATTGTAACAATTATAATTATAGATTAGTGGTAAAAAGGGACAATTTGTTTGGAATTAGAATCAACAATTAGTACATATCAAGAATGTAATTAAAATAATGTAATTAAATTAAAGAACTTATGAAGCGTATGATAAGTATTATTAAGAAAGATCATGACTTACTGTGCCATGAATACATCAGCCTCAACTGAGTATTAATATTGTTTTACATCACAGTTGGCGACAACAGTAAAACTGGCGTTATTGAATTACCAAGTGGTGTACTTTGCTCTCTATCCTGTCCATCTATTATACCAATCTCTGACATCCTTCTATATACTATTTGTGTTAATCCTATCTAGAAGATCTAAATTAATTAATTGGTACAAGTCCCATACAAGAGTGGACAGCACATGAGCTGGAAGTTGTATTGCCATGAGGTTTAAAAATATCACTTCACCGAGTATTCTTTCACAATTAATGTTTCACAAGGATGGTAGAATATCAAATGGGATGTTTTGATGAAAATCTACTCTGACTAATCTAGAAAATATAGACAGGCAAACATAAACTGTTTTTGCTGATGAAAATGCAATCTCATCATTGTTTCACAACAAAGGAAAGTGTAATGAATTTCCAGGCAAGTTTGGAGGCAATTGAGGCAACATTTCTATATTTATTTGACTTTGTTTTCTAGTTAGAATCTATTACTTTTCCAATATGTTGTTACGAGTTCCGGCGCCTCTTAAAAATTAGGAAGTTGCAGATTGACACGTATTATAGTATGGATCCTGACAAGTTTTATTTTAATATATGCTTGAATTTATTTGTAAAATTAGGTTGTTATTTGTATATTTCGATAATCACGGTAAGACAACCATTAGAAGAAAAAATGGCATTACGCATATAGTATATTCCAAAATAATAAATAAGAAAAGAAAAACATTCTCATCGAAACAAGTTTCCAACTTTCTTTTACAGTAAATATGACAAGAGACCACTCATTTCGGATAATCAATATTAATGATATCTAAAGCAAAGGTAATAATTACTATACTATATTGAGTAACCGACAGTTTTGTTATCTGAATTCTATTATGTAATTAACATTGTAATCCTAAAAAGAAGTTTTGATGGGATGAGATTTCAGTTTGAATTTAAAGCAATGTTAAAGAAATATATTTTTGTTGAGAAAGGTCACAATTCTTTAAAATTCAATTCAATTCAATTCAAAAGACTTCAATTGAGAATTATTTCGACAAAAAAGTGGAATTGTATTATAATATATTCCATAGAAATATAATTTGAAATATAATTATATTTGTTGAATGTGTACCCAATTGTACCAGCTTCATCGAGATGCACATCTTATAAAATACTTTTCTTGCAAAATGTAGTAAAAATTGGTCGGCTTTCAAAATGGCCACTTTCATCTAAATGCATTACTGCTATAAAATAAAGTTAAATCTTTTTACCCTTCTATATTTTCGTGTTCATGTTTATTTTCCTGAATCATATATCCCGGTTTCAGGAATTCCTGTATAAAAGTGCATTAGCAACGCAACCTACGTCAGAGTGAATTAATTTGCTTGTCTATAGATGCACAGAGATAGATACATGCAATTATATGTATACTATAATTTATAACGTAAATATTTACAGACTATCTTTACATGAATTACACCAGTATAATCGAAACAGTTATAGTATACTTGCAATAATTATCCCACATGAACTTGATACGTATTATTGACATATATTTTGTGTTCTTGAAAACAGTTTATATTTATCGTCTGTCTATAAATGCTCGTTTAACGGTTTTTTATTTGAAAGATGCCAGTATTTTTGACTAACAATCATATATATATATATATCTATCTTTCGTTTGACGTCAACAGTATAATTAAGTAAGAAGATATTTCAAAAGATTATAGGTTGCTTAGAGCTTTATTGGAGTATATAAAGACCTGCAGGCTGTAAACGAATAAATAATTGAAGGATATATGTACATAAATGGTGTAATAAATTTTTGGGCTTATCGTCGTTGCGTACTAATATTAATAATAAATGTTACATCAATATGAAGAAGTTCACAGTCATAGCATATGTAGCAATCTTGCCAGCCAGATATATAACATCTGAAAATAATTGCATTATTACATTTTATAGAAAAGAAACTTCTACAATATATATATATATATATATATATATATATTGTAAAGTTGATACCATTATCAATCATTGAAAGTAATAAAACAATTATTTTGGCGATCGATTCCAGACCCGTACTCTTGGCGCAAATTAATTGATTTGTAGTCAAATCCAGACTATTTTATTGATGAATTTTTGACAGATACAGTAATCGACAGGTAAATCCATCTCCAGACCGATTTCGGGGTACTTTCCCCTCATCAGTACAGAGTAGGAATCGAACAGGCAACCCAGCGATCGGTTAGCGAACCCACCTACCACTAGGCCACACTCTCGCCTGTCAACTACCCTGTCTAACTCATCTACTTGTATATATATTTTGTTTGTATTTTCTGGTAATCAGAAGATTGGATAATACATTCTAAAATCTAAACAAACTCACACATATAGTTGTTAAACACAGGACACAGATGTGTGCTAGAGAGAGAGAGAGAGAGAGAGAGAGAGAGAGAAAGAGAGATAAATGAGATCACTGCTTGAATTCGAACCCACTCTTACCTACTCTTACCCACTCGAACCTACTCTTAATAATCTAAACTTTCTCATTCAATTTTACATCATCATCTCTGCAACCCTAACTGGGGAACTTTCTGTACCAACTACAAGTCAGCAACTGTACAGATAATGTGGCCGCAGTCATTTAGATGCAGTTTCAATACAGTAGTTGTATTTATTTAACTTATAATCCACTATATATCATGCATTCATCATTAATAATCGTAATTATAGAAAGCTGGTGGCGCGCACAGAGGGATTTTTAGTGACAACTTCTTCAATGCGTCTTTTATTGACGGATGTGATTTGTTCGTGACTTTCTGTATGTAACTAATTTTAAATTGACAATTCCTTAGAATATATTCCGCACTATTGATTAATTTCTTTAAAATTATAATATAGTATAAAATATATATGAAGTATTAAGTATAATCTAGTTAATAATCTGGTATGATGACTGTTTGATGCTACATATTCTCAACTCGTTGTTTTTAAACTTTGCTTAGCTAACAAAGATACATTATCTTATATATGATGTGAGCCTTGTAGCAATAATTTCACTATTGATATTATAATTTTAAAAACATGAACATATAAGTTCACTTTTCTGTTTATATGGACTAATATTTTATATGGTGAAGCGTCTATTTTTTCATTTATTAATGAAAGTAAAAAAGTAGTCTCCTTTTATTTTGCTCTATAATTCATTTGTGGCAAATACCGATTCACAACTCACAGCGTTTTATTTAATGAACATAATCCATAATTTGTTTAGAAAATAATGTGACTAAATCTGATTTTGATGTAAAACTGGACTAGGAGAACATTTCTCTACAAATTGTTGCTGTCCAGCCAAATGGGTCCAGATAACATGTAAATACTTTTTTAATTCTTGAAAACTATTGCTTTTAGAAAAACGCAGAAAATGTTTCTCTAAACATCAATCTAGTTATATTGCTTGCACACTTGAAATTTAGATTTTTAAAATAATAAATATATTACAATTATTTTCCCAATAGAACTATACAAATATTATCAACATTTAAATTTACAGTTTAATTTATCTCGTGCTAAAACTTGGTATTAACTTCATTACAATAAAAACAACAATTAGTGAATTATTTAAAAACATTGTTCTATTGAGATCTAACGATTAATGACGAAATACGGCCAACTTTTAAACAAATATCACACAAAAAAAGAAGACATAATTCCACCTATTTAAAGTTACACTATTTATGCTATTACATTTATAATCAAATCAAACATATTAAACATCAATCAAACCTAAATATACGTCTATATTTGAAACACCGCAAAGTTCACTTAGTAGATCAGCATTAGAAAAAACAACACGTGAGAACATATTAAAATAATAGGGATTACTAACTGCATTAAACAAAGCATAATATACTAACTTATATGTCAGGTAAGTTTTGGTAGACTACCTTACTTACTAGTATAGATATAACTAACATGATCGCGACATTAAATTAGACTTAGGTAACTTAAAAGGCTCTATGGCTGAACCTTTGCATTACATTTAAAACGATAAACAATATATAGGCCTATAGGTAAAATCGAAGTGCACTTTAACCCATCGATATACAATACAAGCAAAACCCAATTATATATAAAAGTTTACTATAAGCTAATAATATATACTTATTGTTCCACTGGAAAAATATTTGTCGTTTATTTTTTAATTTTGAAAAGGCTTACTATACTCCCAGTAAACTTTATTTACAGCACAAAAACTTCTTGATCAATCTTTCTGAAATGCAAAAGTATTTTGTATCAACTGAACATGTACCGTTCTTATGGATATATCGTAATCAAGTGTTGGGTACCTCGACAAACTTGCCTATATAGCTAATGTAGACATCATTCCGTGGCTATATCGTACAGCTGATAATAACCTACGTAATTCGGATTTATAGCATCAATTTACTAATCTAGTGCATGGATATGTATTAACCGATTACCAATTAATTTTAACTGATAAGGACCAATGGATAATTTTTAAAAAATTAATAAATGTTGATCGTAATTATATAGAATAAGCTTACTTTTAATAAGCTTACTATTAATAGAATTACTACTGTATGGATTGCGTATCAATTATGGTTTATCAGTGAAGATTGTACCCGATTTACTCAAGTACGTATAAAAATTATTTAATGTTTTTTTGTGGACATTATAACATTAAATTATAACACTTTTCTTAACGATCTTATTGAATTTAGAAAAGAGTCACTAAATATAAAACTCCTATTATATGTCATTTAGAAACAATGATATAAAATGCCTCAGACGGAGCGTAATCCGCCCTTTCCAAAAAACCAAGTAAGGTTAGTATGTCAAACAAATATAGTTGACAATCTCTTTCTCTCCATCTCCGCTTCTAGCCGTGGCCATAGTGTGCGATGACTTCTTTGTGCCGTCGCTGGAGGCGATCTCGGAGAAGCTGAAGCTGTCCGAGGATGTGGCCGGAGCCACCTTCATGGCCGCAGGCTCCTCGGCGCCCGAACTCTTCTCGTCCATCGCTGCGGTTACCTTCGAGTCGGACGTGGGAGTGGGAACTATCACCGGGTAAGAGTCGAACGTCTACCTGTGGACACTTGTGTTTAGGTGATTTGAATGAGATTGGACAATTGTGTTGAAGTGATTTGAATAAGTTTGGACAATTGTGTTGAAGTGATTTGAATGAAATTGGACAATTGTGTTTTAGGTAATTTGAATAAGATTGGACAATTGTGTTGAAGTGATTTGAATAAGTTTGGACAATTGTGTTTAAGTGATTTGAATGAAATTGGACAATTGTGTTTTAGGTAATTTGAATAAGATTGGACAATTGTGTTTTAGGTAATTTGAATAAGATTGGACAATTGTGTTGAAGTGATTTGAATAAGATTGGACAATTGTGTTGAAGTGATTTGAATGAGATTGGACAATTGTGTTTAAGTGATTTGAATGAGATTGGACAATTGTGTTTTAGGTAATTTGAATAAGATTGGACAATTGTGTTGAAGTGATTTTAATAAGATTGGACAATTGTGTTGAAGTGATTTGAATGAGATTGGACAATTGTGTTCAAGTGATTTGAATGAGATTGGACAATTGTGTTTTAGGTAATTTGAATAAGATTGGACAATTGTGTTGAAGTGATTTGAATGAGATTGGACAATTGTGTTGAAGTGATTTGAATGAGATTGGACAATTTGTTTAAAAAATTAATTATTCGTATCGTTTGACTATGCATAGATGTAGGTCAAGTGATTATGCGGGCGTCTGTTATTGTTGGTTTGATTGAATAGTAGGTCTTAGGAGTAAAAGTAGGTCATGTGATGAGATTGGCATCTGTAATTGGACAGTAGTTTAGGCTTGATTAAACATGTTGACTTATATTACTTACCATACAGAAATTCAATATATTGTGGCGCATGAAAACTAGTCCAAAGCTAGGAAATATGCTGAGAAGCAAAACAATCTTATTTTATAAATTTGATTAAATTAATTACTACAATTACGTAAATTAAAACATGTATACGTTGAGAAGCATTCGAAGGATATTATATATATTGAAAATTAAGAATAATATTATGTGTAAATGTTACGGGTAAAGATTGAGGGTAAAGATTAAGGGAGCAGATATTTTCATTAAAAATATACTAAACAAAGATGCTTATTACAATGTAAAGACGTATAATATTTGAGTAATAGATAAGCCCAAATCGCACATGTTGACAACAAAAAATAGAACAGTTTCTATGTTCTTCTAAAGTTGAATGTGAACCATACATTATATAATCATTTCATTCCGACATTTTGTGAGAACACTCAAATAAGATATTAATAAAAGTTGAAATATTTTGTTTTTATTTCAATGTATTATATAAAACATACAATATATATTTGAGGTATTATATACTTCTATGTGCCAATCAGATCAGAGTGCACATGCCAAAGTATTCCAGAGACTGATTACTTTGATATTTGAACATGTTGACCATATGAAGTGTTCAGCATTTGAAAGGATATTTACTCAAATATTTGTGGTTTACTATTAATTATAACTATTGTATATATGTCACAATTAGTATATATTCTTATATATAACGCTGATAACACTTTGTCAATAACAAAGATTATTATTATTTAAATTGTATTTTTGTTACATTAAAAATTCAAATAATGTGGTGTTTAGAATTTGATAAAACTTATTTTCTACCAAAAATATGTTTTTTATATTTTTTTGTAATGTATAATACGTTAGCGTTACATATGTAAACAATAGTTTTGATTTCATTGATCTCTTTTATACGTGAACTTGATAAAAAATATTTACAAATCTTCATTAAGAAATATCAGATTGTTTGGAAGATAATTTTATTAAAATTTAGTTTAAAATATATTATCATATTTAAAAAAAAAATTAGTTCAAAAAGAGTTAAAGAAAATTGTTCAAAATGTTTATTAAACAGTAGAATTATGATACTAGTCGTAATCCATTTTGAAATTATCATTAAAAATGTTTGAAAACACTTTTTTGGAAAATATGGTCAAACTATAACGACACCCCAGTATGAACCCAAATGACTCATTTTGTCCAAAAACAGTGAAAATATTTATATCTTTGATTTCGTGTTCGACAATTGCAGATAATTGTAGTCATCATCAACATAGAAATTTCAAACTATCATTCTTAATATAGATTTTCTAAAATTATCCTTCTTGTCGACTTGTGTAGGTATTATATTACTTGGTACTTGATACCTGGTACTTGATACTTGGTACTTGGTACTTGGTACTTGGTACTTGGTATTTGATACTTGGTACTTGATACTTGGTACTTGGTATTTGGTATTTGATACTTGGTACTTGGTATTTGATACTTGGTACTTGGTACTTGGTACTTGGTATTTGATACTTGGTACTTGATACTTGGTACTTGGTACTTGGTATTTGATACTTGGTACTTGGTACTTGGTACTTTGTACTTGGTATTTGATACTTGGTACTTGGTACTTGGTACTTGGTACTTGGTATTTGATACTTGGTACTTGGTACTTGATACTTGATACTTGGTAATTGGTACTTGATACTTGATACTTGGTACTTGGTATTTGGTACTTGGTACTTGATACTTGGTACTTAGTACTTGGTACTTGATACTTGGTACTTGGTACTTGATACTTGATACTTGGTACTTGGTACTTGATACTTGGTACTTGATACTTGGTACTTGGTACTTGGTACTTGGTACTTGGTACTTGGTACTTGGTACTTGGTACTTGGTACTTGATAAGGTTAGTAGCTATTCCGCTATACCGATCTTCAACTTTTTTCACTCTCCATTGTTGGTTAAAAATACAACGATAGAACTAGTCGTTCTCCTTTCTTATATTTTAAATAGATTGAAACGAAAAAGTATTTTTTCTTTACGCGTTGTTTGCATCATTTTATAAGGATTGTGTTAGTACTGTATCCGGCTGGCTGCCGTTAATACCGTTTTAGAAGTTCCTTAATAGTGATTATAGTGTTTCGTCGATATAGAATATTAACACTACACCATTAAGCTTCCATTTTAATTTGAAAAGATCATAAAACAAAATGTTTAATATTTGTAGTTGTGCTAGATATAAGCCATGTTAGTTTATTAAGCGTATTATAGTGATGGACAAACTCTGGCGTTTAACGTTTTTTTTAAAGTAACTCCATTGCATAAAATTATTTTTATATTCTATAAATAAATATGGCAACACTTCAACATATATTTTTTAGCTTGCGTGAATAAAATAAAATGTATGCCATTGAATCATTTGCAAATTAATATTTATATACATACAATATAAAGAAAAAACTTTTTTAAATATAGCTACAATAGTATAGATCTTGGAAAGAGTATATCGTTTCTTTACGACACACCATTCACTTTTATACAAATAAGTTGTTTTTCATAAAAATATGATAACATTCGAAAAATACTAAAAAACAGGCCACAGTTACAGAAACTACGGATTGTCTATCTACAGTTTATCCATCCTAATTAGAGGTAAATATGCTAAGTAAGGGGTTCATTCCTACTTAAGATAAAATGCAGAATTAAGTAATATCTTACTTGTTACTATGTAATTACTTATAAGTGAAACGCACCAGTTGGTTTTAGTTTTATACAATAGGCATGACTGATTCAAGTCCTCAATGAAACTGGCAACACTTTTGGAATGAAACTATGATGTCATGATAAATTTGGTCGCCATATTTAGATGGATATAATAAAAAAAAATCAATAATATTGATTTTTAACGAAAAACAATCCATGAAATATTTCAATTTTAACGTTTCTGAATCCAACTTTATTTTGTGAAGATTTTTTCTTTTTATTAATGCAATGATTTGTTGAGGATTTTCATTTAATGTTTGATATTACATAGATTTTGGAAAAATTTATAATATTGTTTTTTTACGAAGAGCTATCGGTAAAATATTTCTATTTGAATGTTTTTGAATCCAGTAGGATACGGTAATAATTTGGAATTATTTTTGATATATATTTTGAATAAATTGTATATAACTATATAAACGATTTTGTGTTGTTTATCATAAGTATAACATATCTTAAAGATTATATAGAAAGATTACCGACTATATATATATTGTATATATTATTATTATTATTATTATTCAACCGACTATATTTAGAAACTGCAATCTCTTCTTCTTGATTGTTTAGTTATTTATTTTATTCGTAACAGGATCGAGTGGACCTAGATTTTAAGCTTCAATAACCCATAATAATGACATCAATAATAAGTATTTTTAGACCTATCAAATATTTTTTTATGATATTTTGTATGCATGTTTCTATCTGTAAGTAATATACTTATATGCCATAGCTAGAATAGTCTTTAACTAGAGTTTAAAGCACTTTTTTGGTGTCAAAAGCGGCGATCATTTTTAATGAAGACGTTATTGTTCATCTCCCCTACTGTCGCACATAAATGTGTGATTGAGACACCAATGATCGACTAACCAAATTAACGAGATAAACGAGATATTACTGTCTTACGATTTGTAAGTGTAGAGAGGGAGAGAGAGGAGAGAGAGAGAGGGAGAGAGAGAGAGGGAAAGAGAGGAGAGAGAGAGAGAGAGAGTCGATTGGTAAACAAACTTATGGTTAACATGTTAAGTGATATCGCGCAATCAAGGAGAACTATATTCTACATTTGAAGTCTGTTAAACGTGATGTAACTCTAGTGGGATTGTCACAAGTATGGAACACACAGGGATAATAGATGCATGTTCCAGTGTTTATCTACTCTACTCTATAGAACCTCGATTTGCATATGAAGTACTCGACGTATGCAGCTCATTAGATGAGATATTTATGGTCTTTCGGCAGTACAGAGTATAGTCTTGTTTTAAATCTGTTATATCTCTATTAGGGCAGTCCACGATGTGTTCAAATCAAGAATTTATATCCTCAATATAACATCAAAGCATAGTTTCCCATATAAACGATTAGTTAATTTCATGGCCACTGATCAACACTGGGAAGGATGTGTTCAACTGTATTTCTAATTACAGGTATTATTTATTCACACAATCTTGTCCACACCTGGCTGCTTTGTTGATCAAAAACCATAAATAAACTAAATTAATAGTATTATCAAGTGTACCCATTTAAATGAAATTTCGTAACATTATTAAATATGATTAGGGAAAAAGGATATATTACACTATAAACGTGTATTTTCTTATATATATGAATTCAATTATTTATCGATTAAAAAGAAACAGCTTTTTCGAAAAGTTTTCTGTAAAACTGTTCCTCACATTATACCTAACAAATATATTCCGATCATTAATTCAATTGATGCTATCTATACATTTATATTCAATGTTATGCCTCAATACTTTCGTAATTTCATTAGATTAATTGATATTACTGTTTTGTTGATATGCTATTTATGTCGCCTCGTTTTGTCGGTTATTATTTTAGGCAAGTAGATTATACTATTTATATATCTTATCCTCTTCAACCTTAGCTGTTGTCAGTAGTTAACAAATAGTATCAACAAGTAATTATATAAGAATTATCAATGTCGCCGTGCAGTTTGAAATGAGGACTCCAAATTCGATATACGGGTCCTTGTATAAGTGACGCAAAAATGTTTAAGAATCTAAAAAAAAAAAACTGACAAAAAATCGCTTTTATTTAAAAATAATTTATAAACAAGATGCAGAGCAAAGCCTGTTTGTAATGAAGGCATAAATATCTCATTTGAGACAGATTTTAAGACTCATTGTTTACAAAACATCGAACTCCGCCTGACAGTATGATGACGTCGAAAAGGGCTTACTTCAGAATGAAACATAAAAATGTCCTTCACTATTGATAAATGGTTGTTCTTATTAAAACAGATAGAATGAATACATACGACGTCATCATAATAATATTTTTTCTTCCGTTCAATATTTAAATATTGCAAATCAGAAGATTGTTCTATTATTGCAGGAATCACATCTCAGTTATATTAATTAGTCAACATTTTCGTATCGGTCAGTAGAAAACTTTTTTAAGTTATGACATTTTAACTTGTTATTTAAATTCTGATCACTGGGTTTAACTTATCTGAAATTTGATAAATGAAAATTTTGTTGCAGCTAGAAATCATATTTTGTAAGAATACTGTTTCCCTTAAAAATTGTTATTTAAAATCTTTGTAAATGCTAAACTTTACTTATATAAGTAGTAACTATTAGTAGTATGTATTCTGTTGTTACTTGAGTTAAACATATTAGTACAAATACTGTAATCAATTTTAATCTGTTTCCATTTATAGGTCTCCATTATGTACATATTTATTTATGCAATATAGTTTCATTATAAATGTACTTTAAGAGATTGTTATCCCTGATTCCAATGTATACAAATTTTGAGTAAAGTTATAAATTAATTGTGCAATTGGCTTTAGATGACCCGAATGTGAATTTTGGTTTAATCAGTGTCGTTGCCTAAGAGTAGTCAGCCAGTCAAAGACTAGTCCTTGACTGTTTGAAAGTTTTCATTGTCGTTATACGCGGCTTACAAATAGGCACGCATGTTTATAAATTATGATAATTCAGTTTTGGGATGTCTATAGCTGCCACAGAAGTTGAATTGTTTTTTTTATACTCGTCTGAAGGTTTGGCACATTTTGCCAACAGTTCTGAATTGTGCATTATAAATAGGGTTATTGTTCATTGCAAATTATGATCAAGCATTCAGTAGAAATACGATGTTGTTAATCAATATTATTAGTTAATCAATTAATGTGTTCACATCAATATTTGTGCTGAATTTCAAGTCTGTAATTCAAGCAGAAGTACCTTACCTCCTGGGAGGGGGGAGGGGGGAGGGGGGTTATATTACCACCCCACCCCCTTGACTGTTACCTACATATATTTTAGACTGAACTATGAAGGGTTAATTGATACTGTTACAATTCAAATCTAAAATACTAAAAGTTAGTGAGGCTGAGAGAAAAAAAGTCAGATCCGAACGTCATTTTTTTTCTTTCTTATCTTTTATTAGCGATCCCATACTTCTTGCTTCAACAGCATTATTTATAATCAGTAGTATAATTAGTAGTATGTTCAGTATATTTTTTATCATCTTCAATTTTTACCGCTATTATCACTTAAAATATACACCTGTAGTGTTGCTCTTCTGCTTCTCCTCTGCACACCTGGTTGTTCAGACATACATCTGTTGTGGACATACGTTAGTAGTGGACATATGTCTGTTGTGGACACAAATGTCTGTTATGGACATACGTTAGTTGTGGACATACGTCTTTTGTGGACACAAATGCCTGTTGTGGACGTACGTCTTTTGTAGACATACGTCTTTTGTGGACATACGTCTTTTGTGGACATACGTCTTTTGTGGACA
>JAUZND010081323.1:0-16018 GCA_034780555.1 Coelogynopora nodosa | reverse complement strand
GGGAGAGGGAGGTAGAGGGAGAGAAAGGGAAAGGGAGGGAGAGATAGGGAGGGAGGAAGAGGGAGGGGGAGAAAGAGGGAGGGAGAGAGAAAGAGAAATATAAAGATTGGAGAGGGAGGGAGGAAGGTGTCCCCTAACGTCAATAACTCAGGCAATAAAACACACGATGACCCCTTAAACATAAATAAAAAACAAACAGAAATAGTAGCCGAGCCTAGTATTTTAGAGAGAGATAACAAAAAGAAGGAAAGAGGGACAGTGGAGAGAGAGTGGAGAGAGAAAGAGAGAGTGGAGAGAGAGAGAGAGAGTGGAGAGAGAGAGAAAGAGAGTGGAGAGAGAGAGAGAGTGGAGAGAGAGAGAGAGAGAGTGGAGAGAGAGAGAGAGAGTGGAGAGAGGGAGAGAGAGAGAGAGTGCCACGCTACTGATAGAATGTAAAAATACGTTTACGTATCTGCTGTAAAAGAAAGGCGGGTGCGGATCGCTTTGACTGAACTTTTCAGGAACATTCACAGCGAAGGATAATTACTTCCGTGGTTATGAATATGAGCTTAGTAGAGTCCTAACCGTGTTTTTAAAGAGAAAGAAAGTTATAGGGAGGGATATCATAATCAGCATATATTTTTTTGTGGGATTCATTTCTTGTTAGAGTGTAACTGACTTCTTTTTTGATAATAATACTCTATTTTCAAATATTCAATCGTATAATATTTAACAAAAAAATTGATTGAAATACAGCTGAACATTGAGAATGGTAAGGAGTGACAGGCGTTATGATAGTTGTAATACAGCATAATTAAAGTATATATTATAATTAAATATAGAAGATGATAATTGATGTTGAAGCTGCCGTCAAGCATAAAGAACTTATTTCATTCACGTGTAATTGGTCTTCTGTATCTAAAGTAAACATATGAGTAATTAAAACAATTTAATATCAGAGGCAGACTACAACGTGGTATTTTTTCATATATAATTATAAAATCTATAAATTTTGGGAAGCAATGAGCCATAACTATATGTGATGGAAAATATATTTGTATTGGGATAAATAATTAGGAATTGAAATAAAAATGGTATATTTAAAAGGTAAAATAACCTATTTTGCTTTTAAGTTCAACATAATGTATATCTTTTTCTATTTCTTGAACTGAAAATTAAAAAAATAAATACTACATAATACATACAACATGTTTCATAAAACACCGAATAAAAATATGAAATTTGTTTGCACATTTCTCCGTATTAGTAATTAATAATAGATATTTCGATTAACGTCGCTTTACTAAAAACGTTATTTATTAGCTGACCTTAAAATTTACCAAATATTTAAACTTGAAAGAAATAACGACATTCTGGTATTATTGATATAATACTATGAAGTACTAGGGACCTAATATCATAAGGAATTCATTTTGTATTATACTATTGTTTTTTCGTTAGGGGTACGCATATATTAAGAAGCTAATCTAGATTTAAAAAATGTTTATTCACTTTTTAATGAACCAGCTATACATATTAGTATTCTATTAGGTGTGGCGATAGCATCTTGAAAGGGCGCCATTATGCGTTGCTTTCATTTATAACTATTTTAAACTTGTATAAACTATAATTTCCATCAATAATGTAATGTTTTGAATAACATTGCCAATATCTCATTAATTTAATTAAAGTATGAAATATAAATGTTTTATTTAAATATAATGTCACAACTTCTGCAAGTATTTTGCCATTTCTATAAATTCTCTTAAACTATATACTATAATAATAATTCTAATTAATTTAGTGTGCTTCAGAGTTACCTTTTTCGAAAGTGATTGATTCCAAGAAACATGAAAATATTACGTACAGTTTACTTTTCTACATTTTCTAAACAGAAAGCACTCATCCGAAGAGCTTCTAACATCCTAAGAGCTTCTAACTTCCTAAGAGCTTCTAACTTCCTAAGAGCTACACCTAAGTGCTACCAACATATACACTTTAACCAGATTATCATTAAATACAGAAGAATGGATTATGTTATTGGTATCATAGCAAGCATTGAAAGCAAAATACCTGATTGGATAGGAAGCACATTAGTCGATATTTCTTATACAATATAATAGTCACATATACAATTAAATCTTTAACAAGAATCTAGAAACACTCCCTGCCTTCTTTAGGCTAAATAATGATTAAAGCAATTATATACCTAGATTATAATAAAATGTAGGCATGAGAATCCTAGTGGTCCGCAATAAAAATACCACATAAACATTTTAAAGCGTAAGTCGCGTTTTTATATTGCCCCCCTATAGCACCCTATAGGCTTATGTACGCTTTATAATAAACCCTGTCATTCCCGAGCTTACGTACATTATGTATTGATCTCCGATTAAATTGTGCCATGTGAAGCTTATTTGACAATATTAGTCCGATTTCCATATCAATCAATAGTATCTTAGAATAAACAATATCAATAAACCTCAACAAGTTTAATAAACGTATTTCTATGTCATAATTCGGTTTCTGATTTGTAAAGAAAGTCATCCTCTCCACTTCACAATAATGACTTGCGACAGTTGGTAATGCCAAACAACACTTAGACTGTGTAAACGCTCCTGCTCTTCATTATCTGGCTTAGTGGGATGGATGGGATGGATGGGATGACTTGTATACATAATCTATATTGTAGATACAACTTGCATGCGTATATGTGTTTAGAAAAAACGGCTGCAAAATCATTTTATTTTTCATTCAGATCTTAATTTTAAGGAGTTTCATCTTTTACTAGTCAAAGTGAGAGAACAAGTTGTAACAACTAGATAATGCCCAATTCAATGCTTCTGGGGTTTATCCGCACAATTATTTTCGCTTCAGCATTGACGTCTAATGGAGATTTATTGAACAATAGAGCATAAATGATTCTTTTCTCGATGGACGATTATCCTGGAAACGATTAAATTTTAAATTCGTATACATTGCGTGGGATTTTTGTAAATTATCATGTTTTCCATTAAATAGTTTTATAAAAAAGACTTTAAAATAAACCTTTATTTTTCATTATGTTACTGCGTATTATAGTTGTTAAAACCATATTATTCATTATATTACTGTAGGAGTTGTTTAATCCATGTTATACATCAATTATCCAATAAATATATTGTTAAAACAAATAGCTCATTTTCATTATTTCGTATTTCATCATTTAAAAATATTCTACAATTTAGATATTTTTCTAATGCTTGTATGTAATATTATGCTATAATTATGAAATACTTTTAAAAACCAAAATCTTCACTTTACTTTACAAAGGGCCCATAATTATTGTTTGTCGTAACGAAGATATATATTGTAATCATAATAGCGATATCCTAGTCGATAAGTTAGGTGATATTTACATAGTTTCATGCAACATTTTATTTTAAAATAATTAATTTTAATTCTAATTACCACAATGAAAAGTAGTTGGTAATATAGTTCAATACCATCTTTTTCATCTATAAACAAACCTAAATTAAAACCGATGGAAACGTGAATGATAATTATCACATGAACTTGTTTGTAGTTATGATTGTAAAAAGCATACATTACGGCACACATATATACTGGATACAAATTACAAAAACAATTTTTCATGTTATGTAAAATAAAAAAAACAATTGGCATTACTTAATTTATTTAGCATATAAACTTCACAATTATGTACTACATTATGTATAGTTACAAATAAATACAATATTGACACGACCTGGTTTTTTGTAGGGCATGACTTGCGATTCATTTACTTAGAGGACGTGGTTACACAACTGTGTCCATGGTTACACAACTGTGTCCATGTTTATTCCACTTTGAGGAACAGATCTTCAGTTATAATATGTTTTAAAAATAAATTTAGTAATATATATATATTGTCTTTCTGCTTCACTTAACATAACTGTGAATAACAATCTCGCACATTTTTTGATTATAACAAGAAGACAACTTTATCTAAATCGTAATGAAGTTTTGTGGGTTTTCAGTTCTAGTATGGCCCCATCACAGAATTACGGGATTAACAAATTGTCAATATGTCTGTTGAAAGGATTATTTATTTCTAAAACATGATTTTTTAAACTTTTTAAAAATGCTTCAGAGTTATTTGGACGACAAGGAATAAGACGAATTTTTCTTTATTATGTGTAAAACAGTGAAATGAATATTTATTTTAAAATGTGATATGTAACGTTATACATTCGGAAATATGTAGTAATTCGACTTTATCTAATATTATTATTTGTTCGTTGTTATAATATTTTATAAATGTGCTAAAACAGATTCATTATTATTACCCTGCTTTAAAGTATATTTACTTTTTCTATTGCTTCTGTTTGTAATATAAATTTTAATGGATACTACTAATGAAATTCTACAATGGATTATTCAAAAATAAATAAAAGCGTAGTGTATAGTCTTGAAATGATTATCCAGGGTCGCTTATAGTAATGAGAAAGAACTGTTATTTATATATATACAATTCTAAAATAAAATTACTTAGTTTTTTCTCATAACTTTGTGCAGAACGTGTTTCTCATAACTTTGTAGAGAATGGATGTGAACAGTTGAAGTTCATCATGGATGTGAACAGTTGAAGTTTCTCATGGATGTCATCAGTTGAAGTTAATCATGGATGTGATCAGTTGAAGTTAATCATAGATGTGATCAGTTGAAGATAATCATGGATGTGATCAGTTGAAGATAATCATGGATGTGAACAGTTGAAGTTAATCATGGATGTGATCAGTTGAAGATAATCATGGATGTGAACAGTTGAAGTTAATCATGAATGTGATCAATTAAAATTAATCATGGACGCGACCAATTGAAGTTAATAATGGATGTGAACAATTGAAGTTACTCATGCATGTGATCAGTTGAAGTTCATCATGGATGTGAACAAGTGAAGTTAATCATGTGAATATGATCAGTTGAAGTTCATCATGGATGTGAACAGTTGAAGTTAATCAAATAAGACAGTTAGTTAGCCTGATTGATATATAACACTTTTTCTCCTCCCTCTTCAGTACTCACTAACCTAAAAAGCCTAACGCTGTCCTCTCTCATCTTCAGTACTCACTGACTTGAAATGTCGCGTTGACAACGACTGTCGTCATGCTGCTGAAAGCACCTGCCATCCTGGAGCCGGAGCCTGCGCATGTCCCGGTGGCACTGACTATGTTCCCCAAGAACACGCATGTAGTAAGTAAACGGTCTTGTAATCATACAATGAACACCCACACACACAACAACGAAAGTACAAGATAATCTAAAGGGGAAGCTGCAAGCTATGGTTATAACATCCATGGTTATAGCATCTATGTTTATAACATCCATGGTTATAGCATCTATGGTTATAGCATCTATGGTTATAGCATCTACGGTTATAGCATCTATGGTTATAGTATCTATGGTTATAGCATCTATGGTTATAGCATCTATGTTTATAACATCCATGGTTATAGCATCTATGGTTATAACATCTATGGTTATAGCATCTATGGTTATAACATCCATGGTTATAGCATCTATGGTTATAACATCCATGGTTATAGCATCTATGGTTATATCACCTATGGTTATAGCATCTATTGTTTTAGTATCTTGTTAAACAATTACAGAATATAAATGTTGATACTAATAATAAAAGTATATTTTACAATTTGTTGATATTTATTCTTTTTAAAGGTATAATTTGTCAAAGTCAACCAATTTGATACCTAAAATATAGACACTAGCCTTATTTTCATCCCTCATTTAAAAATAAATATTTTAGAAAATTCTGTGACCAGAAACAAATTATTTTAAAGTCGTATTGTAAACCAAAATCCCGAATTTTATATACATTATTTTAATGTTTACAGAAAATAATTTGAAAACACAAAATGCATTTCAAGAATCGAAATTTATTAGATATTCACATTGTTCGTCTTCCAAAATTGTCCGACTAAGATTTCAAAATATTGATCTCTATCTTTATAGTGTATATTTCATGCGTCTGGCTTGTTGCAATTACTACTTGTATTCTATTTTGTAGATAACTAATATATTCATTGTTTTGATAAAACTTTACGTGAATATGTAAACTAAAGTAAGCGAAAAATGTGCAAGTTCCAAATATCTTTGTATATTCAGATCTCAAAAAAGACTCACAAACAAACTGAAGCAGACGAGTGTACTATATATAATAATGCCTTAAATAACAATGTAAAAAATGTGCGGACTTCATTGTCAAAGACACCGCATCTTGTGGACTTCACCAACCATTATCAATACCAAATAACAAAACTTTTTCAAAAAGTCATCTGGTCTGGAGTTTCTCCTCTTCCACTACTACTACCATTTCATTTTCTTAATATTCTACTGCATCTAGTCAGTCCCGCGAGTAGAGGTATTTTTTCTTTTTCTTTTTCTTTGTTTATTCCGCTTATATTTTAATAGAAGTAATATCTGTGTCTTTATTTTCAGTTTTATAAACCATGGTAGTAGTTATCTTTTATTTATTGTTTACGTAAACTCTTTATTTATTCCTCTTTCTAGTTAAAAACTCTAAAAACCCTGATTTCTTCTACTTTCATTCTATCTCTATAATATTTGCATTTATTCCAATTACAAATGAACTATTATTATTAATATGATAAATTACGTAAATTAAAAAAATTAGAATTTAAAGAAAAGTAAAATTTTGATTTAGTATATATTTACCTATTTCACCTTCATTGTTAATTTTGTCAAAAAGTCGGTTGTAAATTGTATTCATCATTTTTTGTTGACAATTATGAAGGTTGTCAGCGATAACAAATTCTCTATAAATACAATAAATATTTTGGTCATTGCTTTGTGATACAACATAGTATATTCCCAAACATAACTGACTAAAAAATATTTGAAAATAGATGAAAACTGAAATAAATATTTTAATTGAAACTTTTTTATAGTTCCAATTCCTAATTATTTAAAACTATCAATACTTTTCGATTGATTATCACAAACTATATAAAAAAACTATAGGCTAATATACTAGATATTGCAATAATATAATGATTGGTTGCAGATGCTAAATTTTACAAAATGTTCCACTATTTATATAATTATGCTTAGATGTCACTTCCGTTTGAAAATACTTGTATGTCCCTTTTATTTTTAAAATGACTTCATAACACATACAAATCAACAATGAAAAGAGTTTTGCAAATAAATGACTCTCGTGTGTTAAACAAATTTTGAAATAATTTTAATATATTTCAATCAAAATGAAATTCGTAAAACAGGCATTAATAAGTGTCAGAAACATAATTGACTGTTTCCGCATTAAATTAGGAATTCAACTATATTTATTGGATCTGGAGAAACTGTAGAGTGATGTCAAACTAATTATTTTGCTCTGTCGATCTTTTTTTAATAAAATTTAAATGTAATTCGCCCGAAGCATATTGTGGTGAGTAATTTTTATCAGAATATATTTGGAATATTTCCATATAATTAGACTTCAACCTTTTTTGAAAAATGTAAAAGGTATTTCTTTCTTATTCTTCAGGAAAACGGGTTCCAGAAAACGACAACGAGCTATGCAAAGTCTGCCACAAGAAAGGAGGAAAATGCTACCTCTCAGAATCAAAAACTGGGGAACTACTTGCTACGGAGTAAGTATTCTATTTGTGGACTGTATTACAATGTACAGATATAGGGCGTTTTTATCACTCCATAAATTATACAAATGTGTCTAAGATACTGTTGTCATTTTCATGTTAGCCACTAATTGCATTTAATTAATATGACATATTTAACTTTAATGTATTATTGAAACTCTCTTATGGATTATAATAAACACCTAAATGTAGATAAGATGTTCCACCTAAAAACTGTCCTTTTTCACAGTAACGGAGGAACATAAAAAAATATAGAAGAATGATTTATTAAACTAGTTTATAGATTTAAAAATCAACCAAACATCAAGACCTAATTTTAGGTGTGTTAGTATTGCTGTGTTTCCATAGTGATCATCCAAAGATGGGCGTCTTCCTTATCTTCCACATGCTGGTATATATATATAATGAGTTACACAACATATTATGCTATTCTTCCAGGTGAATAATGTTCAGGTTAATAGATGCGCTATAGACGGTTGGCATAAGACTGCGTTGGGACTGTATATCATTAATAAATTGAAATGAAATGGCAGTATGCATATACGGTAGTACCGTATGCATCAAAAATAAATATACAGAATCATTTCTGGTTTATTGAGATAGACATCACATTGCACTGGTGTTTAACGTTTTTAAATAATATATAAAACTTCAACGATTTTTCTATTTAAACTTTATGTATGGATTGCGTTATACTTCTCCTTTTAATGGTTATTCTTCTATGAAACGAAATATTCCTTTCAGTGCAGTGTTAAAGAGATAACGATTGTTAGTTAGTATGGTATAACTCAAACAACATACAAATTCTCTAAACAATGAGAGAAATTCCATTTCATAACGTGATATATAATGAAACATAAAGTCGAATACTATTATTGTAAAATGTCAACAAATGAATGCTTGCTTTAGTGTTGTTACAATCAACCAACCAATCAACCAATCATGTAAAATAAATTAAACTTTTAAAAGATACTGGACAGTGAAGAAATATATTCTTTAATTTCATTATATTTCCCGATTTCAATAAATTATAAAAAATATAATTGAAGACGAGTTCTGGTAAATAAATGCTGTTTGCTTTTAAATGATTTCTTATAATTTGATTATGATATTATATAAAAAGTATAGTAAAGTTCTAACTTAACCACATTTTTAAATTTGTAATATACAAATAAATTATATACAGAGTATTAGATTGCATTTTTTCAATTAACCCATAGTTATACTGTATGTCTTCAGTTTTTTATTGAAATTTATTTCTTAAAAAATTGTTAATTTTTAATGTATTAATCATGATCCTGACTAAAGTATGTAATCTGTTTCCTTATATAAATAAATATTAAAAATACATATGGTATATGAAAATAACAAACAAAAAAATTAGTTGCTTGCCTGCTGTAAGAAATTCTAAGAAGGCGTACAACTAAGATATTTATTCCATTTTATAAATATCATAGAATGCATATTAGACTGTGTGCAAAAGTGTATCTAGGTCAAACGTGTATCTAGGTCAAACGAGTATCTAGGTCAAACGTGTATCTAGGTCAAACGAGTATCTGGGTCAAACGTGTATCTAGGTCAAACGTGTATCTAGGTCAAACGAGTATCTGGGTCAATAATTGTGTCAATAATTTGATCTGTTTATTTTTGTCAGTAACATTATTTCAGTTATAATCTCGATGAACTATGTTCTTGACATGTTACACCATCTATAAGAAATGAGGTAGAATATTTTTTGCGTCTAAGTTTCTTTTTTATATTTTTATTTGTTTATATATAATTGACGTTTTATATTAAATTATTTAAACGATATTGTATTAGTCGAACATCGCTGTCTGTCAATTTCTCAACAATGAATTAATTCAACTTCCTGCTCAATAGATATAAAACATCGTATATGCGGTTCTTTTTGTTTTCTACTATAAGTATAGCATTTTTTGCCTTATTATAAAAGTTGATGTATGCTTCTAAGTTAGAATTGTTTCCAAGCACTTTGCAAATATAGATTTCTAATTTAGTTATTTATTTAAATGAAATGTGTAATTTTTTTAAGTTGTATTTACTATGTTTGTTAATTTCAGAAAAATTAGTTTAATTTTAATTTACTATGAGTAAAAAATAATGTTTCCTTGGTACATATAAACAATCGTGCAGTATTCAAGTCAAAATATTAATATTTGATGTACAGATTAATTTTAAATTATAACCAAGCCGATCGATATTATTGGTACTATATATGTTATATATATATATATGTATTAAACATAATCGCTTATCTAACATACAGTGGTAAATATGACAAAAATGGATATAATGAAATATAAGAAACAACTGTTTTAACAAAAAAATATCTATCGAAAAATAAAAATTTTTACTCATTAAATATTAGTTGTGAAGGGTATACGCTTTATAATATGCAATAAAGGGACGCTGCACTGCAGTTGTATCAATTATATACACACATACACACGAAAACAGGGATCTCTAGGAATTATAGCATACATAGCTATCCTATTAGTGACATCCTGTGCAACTATTTCATATTCCCCTCTCAGATAATATTCTCACTTTGTTGTTAGTAAAGCTCTACATGAGATTATACAGGTATGAATCAAAGGAAAATTGAGTTTCCTATTTAACGAGAAATATGCTTCCGTGAATTTCAATATTTTCGAGTAGAGAAGAGCTAATATTTAATTGCTAATAATTGGAATATGAGTGTAGTTTGTGAATGTAATCAGGCGAAGCAAAACGTTTAGCAGTGTTCGAAAAAGTAGCACACACAAACATATTTTCCATTTTCTTTTGACATTGAATAACAAAGAAAAAACAGAATCTGACGTTGAATTGAAACAAAATTACTCAATGCAAATAAATAGAAATAATAAAGAAATTTATCAGTACTTGAATGACACTTTTAGAAGAAAAGCCTCCTGTTTGCTTTCATTATTTATTCTTCGTAGTGCTTACTAATTTTTTTAATTAATATTAGCAAATTACACAGCGCGTTGATATCATAAGTAGTATCATTAACTATCTACCACACTTCGTTAGACATAAATTGAGTATTTCGTCAAAATATGTAAAAAATACATAAATAAATGCAATTGATATTTAACCAAATATATGTTCATAGAAGGTTTCGTAATCAGAATTTGGCCATTTCCACAACAAATGTGATAAAAATATAAGTATGCTACAAATTATTAATTTACAAGAATTTTTATATTTTGCAATATCTCTGATAATTATTTTTTATCTAATATATAAGCTGAATTGTATTTTTAATAAATTACTATAAAAATTTATGTAAGTAGTATATCTATAAAATTGTTTTTTAACATAAGTAAGAAAATATAAATGCGGTTAAATAATTAATAAGTATTGATTTTAAAATTCATATTTTGTCATATTTAACTTATTGATGATTAGTCAGTTTTTGAAATTAAAATATACCTGTGAATATAATAAACGTCAGTATTCATGATTATACCACAGCTTTGCTATCTCTGTATTATAAAAATCCTTTACATATCTAACAGTTATTGCACGCCAAATAAATATTTTTTGATTGATTTACGTTAGAAATTAATGTAATTGACGTTAAAATTAAAATATATAAAATATATACGCACGATTGATTTTTTTTTTCAATCAGATAAAATATAAACGCATGATTGATATTGGTTTTTTATCGCCCATTACTATAAAATGTATAGAAACTTACACAATATATAAATATATTTGTATATTAAATATACAAACTTATATATATTATAGTTTTTGTATCCACCCATAGAAACTAAGAAACTCTAGTTTTTTTCTTATTGAACGAGCTAAGCGAGTTTTATAAGAATAAAAACGAGTGTTTCTTAAGTTTTTCTATCCGATGAAACTGAATGCATACGTTTCCGAATCTATAAAGTAAATAGATTCCTCATTCCTTGCCAGTCTCCAAGATTCAAAAATTCCTAGGCCCCATCGTGTTGATTTTTCGGTATTTTTAGTTTGACTTATTATATCATTAATTTGTTTACTAGAGATATTTGCAAAACGTTTGTCATTCATTTCATAGTGTATAAAAAGTAATTGTTCAAATAATTTTCTGTGCTTCGTCTAAACAGTTTAAATATTTATTATACGAAAATTTTACGAATTTAATTTTTTAATCAATCTGTGGTATAATACAGTTATTGCATAAACATCAATGCTAAATCAGCAGTTATTGAACGAAAGTTTTCATAAGTTTAAACAATATAAAAAGATTCAATTCAGTTCAATTCAAATGGTTCAATTTGAATTAAATCGTTGATCCAATCCTGATATAATTAATATAATATAGCTGGACATCCAGTTGACAACCATTTTTTTAAATTTTGCATCCCGGCACGTACCTCCATAACTGCTAAATTTATATGTATATAATGAAAATTCCGCCTATTGTGCGCGATCCTTCTTGTGTGCGGACACCCCACGGAAAGATCACCGCCTTAACAGCTATAACCACAGGTTCACGCGCGCGGGTCCTCAGAGTGCACCGCGGTGACCATGGTCCAGATATAGCCCACGAGTTCGCCCGCATGACCACAAGAATGTGATCGAGTCAGGGAATAAGGAAATGATACCGCATTATATATAGGGATGCTGGCTCACAGCAACAGAGAGATGCTATAATACTCGTGAAAGCCACCTCGCAATCTGATCCACTCTGTCAATCGGACAGGCACGAACCGACGCGGTGGGAAAATTGCCTAATGTTGGTCATTTTTGTGATCCCATAATGTGGACCGATTATCGAAACTTATACAAGCGTTTGAATGCTCGCATATATATACTGTATGTATTGTACAAAAGAGGGAAGGAAAAAAGGGGCGCTTGTTGCATATAAATTTCAAACTTGACTGCTATATAATAAAACTGATACATTTGCGGTTATCAGAATTGGTTAAAAATGTATCCGTTTCTTATTATTACCAGGTCATCTATATATGTATGTATATATACATATCAAGAATGTAATAAAAGTATCGTTTTCTTAAACACTCTGACTTCATAATCAGATTGCTGGAAATGTCCATATTGTCTTCTCAAGTTATATGAATGCTACTGAAAATAATTAATTAAAAATACAATCAGTATATATTTCTACATATTTACTACTAATAATACACGTTTTAAAGTTTATACAGTTTATGCCCAAAAAATACTTCAGTCTTATACGAAAACCTCACAATAGTGACTCGATTTGGTCCGCTATACATATACATATTGAATTGTTTGTAAATTAGACTTTAAATAGAATACATATACTAAAATAATTAAAAAATTAAAATATTTGCATTTTTAAATTAAATGATAATTGTCATTTAAAGTTTATATTATTGAAAGAATTTATTATTAACATGTATTAATGCAGTTTTACGTTATTTATGTTTGTATATATTATAATGTAAAACTTAAATAAAACGGATAAAATGTATTAATGTATATAATATGATTTAAATATGATTAAATAACACGTTTAATTAATTAAAGATTCGTTTAAATATTTAAAAGCAGAATAAAGCCAATTTAAAAAAACGAAAAAGTATTGTGTTTTAGAAATAAACTACCTATTCATAGGCGTATATATGTAGTAATTTGTTAGTTATGATAAAATTATTTTTGATTTGAAATTATCACATTTTGAATGACATTCCTGTTGAATTCCTTCTGTTATAAAAGTTAAATTTTATGCAAATTGAATTGAATTTTTTTTTAAATTGTTTAAAAACATTGGCAAGTGAGAGTAAAATGGTAACTATTGTATTCTATATATATATACATAAATGTTTTGTTTGAACACTGAGAAGTCTGTTTCAGTATTCAGATTTATAAAAGATGTTTAATTTACATAGTATATTATTTTTATCATTGTTAATCGCATCAACTTACTATCTGGAGAGAGAATCAATGTCATTTAAATCTCTAAAAAGAGTAAATATCAATAACTGTAGTAAAGTCATTGGCCATATAAGAATATAAAAATATTTTATATATTGACAAATCATTATATTGCTATATATTTATATATTGATATGTAAAACTATTCAACGGTCAACTAAATTCACTACTTACTCAAAATGTAAGTAGTTTGATTTTTTTTTACATATATTAAAAAAATGCGTATCTAGCGTTTCATAAAGTGAATTTTCCACAAGATAAGAAGGGCAACAAATAACATAAAAATAATATAGAATGTTTAAATTTAAACGTAGTATTTAAATGTAATACTTAGGGGGTGTTCCAGAGTTGAGGACTAACTATCCTATAGATTAACTAGCTGGGAGCTAAAGTTATACCTCAGTGTTAAATAGGTGTTCCAGAGTTGAGGGCTAAATACAGATTATAAGAATATAGTATATATCACATTCAAAATGTTTTGTTAATGAAATTTATATTTTCTATTATAGCACAAACGGTATAATAAATAAAATAAACACAATAAATCTGAATTATATTATCAAAAATTTGATTCATAACAATATTATTATCTATTACATTAATAAAATAATAAATATTTATAATAACAAATATAATTTTAAACATTGTTTATGCTATATCTAGAAATAAAAAAACAGTTTTTCTTGAATAGTTTTTTCAGAATATCATCCACGTAAAACTTACAGTAGTGGATCCAGCCCCCGGTTTCCCGTACACGCAACGGGGAACACTTTGTGAAGCAAAAAAAGGATCTTATTTCAGGAATATTTTAACTGCATCAGATAAAAACGATTTAGAAGATCAAAAAATACTATGTAATAATTTTTAATGCACTTAGATGCATTCTTAGCTGGTAGCAGTTTTTTTCTTGAGATTGAAGGGGTGCTTTCCAGAAGGCCTGAAAACCCCTCTAAATAATCAAATAATAGTTACAACACATTTTATACAATTTTAATTATAATAATAGTAGTGAAAAATTAGATTTTGCTGATATTTTTTGTTACTATACGAAGCATTAAATGTCATTTTAACATAGTAATACATATCTTACATTATATATATATAGAATCACTTTTCATAAAATTGTTGTCGTTTTGAAACCTTCTGGAAAGTGAAGATGCCCCTAGTAGAGTTTTAGGTGATTGTATTTTTGGCAGTTTTTAAACAATAAATATATACAAGGCCTACGTCAAAGAAAATATACACTAATTTAAATAAATTTATAATCTATTATTTAAAAATTAGCTTAGAACATATTCTAAAGATCAAGGAGATATTATCTCAATCAATCTTCAGACGAAATATTTCTCCTAAAAAATTTCAGCTATGTTTTCAAACTGACACCCGTTTCGTGGTAATTACATATTCTGGGCTTGTCTACACATTACAAAATTTAAGTCATGCCCAATAGTTTCAAAAGATTAAAATTTTGTAATAAGTAATAAATTAAGAAAATTATTATTAAAATAAATATTAGTTATTCGGGTTCCTATAACATTATAGCCATTATTAAATTTAAAACATTTTATAACACGTACATTAAACACTACAAAATTGGATGTAATTAATTTATTGGTTGTTGGTTTGTTGATTTCAGTCAATTAAATGATGTTACCAATAAAAATAATGCATATTAATAAAATAAAACAATAAAAAAGTAGGCGAAAATAAATATATCTAAAATATTGTAAATGCAATTTCCTACTCAGTATAATATATACATACATATATTCTGAAAAAATGTCATGCACAATATAAAATTTGTGCTATTTATTATGTTCAGATTAATCTTACCACAAAATAAATAATAATTTAATGTTCAGTTAAATTGAGTGAAACAATAACAATTTAATAATAAATGTTTAAAAAATAGTAAAATATCACAATTTGCCATATATAGTTGTTGCCATATATAGTCGAAATATATAATAAGCTAAATAAATTCGGTTTGTTAAAATGTACAGAATTATTATATTTTTTAGACAAAATTATCATCATAAATGTTTGTTTGACACATTATAGAATATTTTTCACGTTAATAGCTATCAATCAGTATATGTAAATAATAACTAATACTTATTTGTTGGTCAAATTTGAAAAAATTAAAACAACTTTGTGTGATGTATAAAATAAAGATGCATATTTCAATATATGCATCTAAATAACTATTTATAGATATTTAAATATTAACTATAATAAACCTTTATATGGATTAACTTATATTTTATTGCGTAATATAATGTCGTGCAAAAGTATTGGGACAGTTCACTTTTAACTACATTATTTGTGTATAAACACTGCTATCATTGATGAAAGTGTAATAACTTATATTTAATGTTTTTTTCACACAACAAAATCGATACGTATTGCTGCTG
>JAUZND010081322.1:0-37877 GCA_034780555.1 Coelogynopora nodosa | reverse complement strand
TCTATTCTATTTTATTCTATTCTATTATATTCTATTCTATTCTATTCTATTCTATTCTATTCTCTTCTATTCTATTCTATTCTATTCTGTTCTATTTTATTATATTATAATATATTATATTATATTATATTATATTATATTATATTATATTAAATTATATTCTATTCTATTCTATATACGTATATTATTGTTTATTTATATAATATTTTTAATGTGATTTGTCCTATTATGCCAGATTTTCGTTTACATATTTTTTTTGTTCCGTAAATTTCGATTCATAAATTCTTTTCATTTTATCAGTTTGACTAGCGGAATATGATGACCAAAGTTTGATTACAGTATTGTAAGTATAGGGCATTGCAGAATATTTACTTTGTAAGAAACAACTAAGTACAGTTTACACTTTTATAACATTTTCACGAAATTAAAGTGATTTATTCATATTTTATATTTATTTGTATTATAATTGTATATTATATTTGTATTTATTTGCAATATATTCTTAGATAATATATAGTATTAACAGATAAATAGTTTATATAACAGTTAACATCATTTTAAATTTAATTAATTTGTATTACTTGATATAATACTGAACCAATTTAAATTACGTTTTATATATTACAGATAGATATAATGTTTATTTTATACTCATCCTGTTTATAACAATCCAATGTATGCATTAGTTTGAGCGAAATATTTGGCATTTATTATTATGTTTATAACGGTATTGTATTATACTGTATTTAAACTGTTTTATAAGTATTATAATTTTGAAATATATCACAACTACTTATGAATAAATAAAGGGTGAAAATATTCCTCTAGAGGAAGTAAATTTTTCATTCCGCAGGAGAGGAACATTTTCCTAAGTCAGGCCGGCCGAGGGGTACTAATTTTCTGCCACATCGGTTAAAACATTTCATTCGCTTATTTAATATAACATATGTATACATGATACTTACTTTTTCGAGGTAGTTTTCATACGGATGGCCTCGTCGTTCAACAACATTAAATCCGTATGGGTAATCATCTTCAAAGGATCTTTTCTGAAAATAAATCCAACTAAATAAATTCAATTCAGGTATATCTATATATTAGTTCATATCGAAATTTATTAACGTATATATTATTAAGTTTTTTAAACTCGAACGGATTTTTCTGAAAATGTATTTTTTTGAAAAAAAAAATTTTTGAAAATATATAATATATTTTGAAATGTATTTTTTTTTAATTATTTAATTGAAAATGAATTTTCTTTTAAATATATATTTTTTAAATATATATTTTTAAATATTTACTTTAGAAAATGTAATGTTTTGAAATTCTGATTTTCTAGAATTGTTAAATATATTTTTTACTTTTCAGAAAAGATTGATGAAATGTGATAAATGTTAATTAAACTTATTTTGTATATTTGTGACTTCACCACGTTTGCTCTATAAACAATATGTTAATAATATGTATCATACAAAATCTAGAGTAAATTATGGATAAAAATGATCAGGTTAATTGATATAATGCATGCATTTTACACTATTTTTTAATTAATTATTATAAATGTTGACATTGACCTATTAAGAAACTATTAAGCTTGATTGTTAAGAGAATTATTAACTATGCAAACGTTTGTAAACAATTGTTAGTAAATGAATACAAAAATAGAAACAAAATACCTCTGGGACAGGTTGCGCAAGGTATTCAGCTAGCTCGCCCAGTCGATCCCGTTCATCACTCTCGTCCCTTTCCTCAAGAACTTCACGAAGCGCCTCAACTTCCGGTTGATTGTAGGGGATGAACATGCCCGCAATTCCCTCGTGGATAATATTGCTGTAAATCAAAGCGTTCGATTGGTCCTCCTCCTCGTCGTCATCATCGTCTTCACGGTCCCTCAGGCCCGGCCACATAAGCTCGGGAATGTCCCGCTCCCCTCGTTTGCCATCATACTCCAGCGGCGGGTAGTAGCGGTCAACACCGATGGGACCCTCCACGGCCGCCTGTTGAGCCGCGTCGCTCTGCTTGACCGCATCGAGGTAGAGCTCCAGTTCCCGCAGAGACTCGGGGTTAAAGTCGGGCCCGGCGGCGGCGGCGGCGCGTTTCTTTCGGACAACCGGGGTGGACCCCATAGAGGACTCCTGCGAGCGCCGTTTGCGCTCCAGGCTCACTTCTTGGGGGAGGGCCACAGAGCGGACGCTGCGCTTCATGATTGACGCGGTGTGTGATTTGTCCTTTTTGGCGGCGGCGGCGGCGGCTTTGGCATGCTCACCGTCGTAGACGCGTTGGCTCCTGTGACGATGATTTGTTGTTGGGTGTTGTTCGTGTTCTGGCGCATTGTTGAAATATGCTGAGAGAATGATGCATATCGTTTTGAAAATGATTTTTATATAACAGAAATATTTTTGAAAGAAACTCAAAATCTCACTGAAGTAAAATGACTAATTTTAACTTTAAAGAAAATTATATGCTGAACAATCGAAGAAAAGATATTAATTATTCAAATGTTGGTACATTGCATTAACAAAACATATGGCCATATTTATTGACGCATTTTGGAGAATAAACAGAGCATAACACATATAGCACAATTTGTTATAAATTTTATTGGTTATTTTAACATATTTAACTATGTAATGAAACGCATATTTTGTAGGCTATGTCTAAATATAGATAATATAAAAAATGTTCAGTAATGAAGTAATTGTCGTGATGGCTCCTTATACAATTATTCTTTGTCTTACGCATATTATGGACATACGGTTTACGAAAATTAGATCTATTTTACAAAAAGATACAGATTTATTTTTTAAATACGTACGATTGCTTCGTTAAACAAATAAAAAAGATTTGCTGAACTTTTACAGAAACCAAAAATATTTTTGTGAAATGAGGAAGGATTATATTCGAGACGTCTTGACACATTGCACTTAGTTAAGTATTGTTATACATTTTATCTTTTTATAGTGGTTAATTTCAGAGAAAACAGTTGATTTATATATTTGTTTTATTTCCATTTTATTATCAAGCTAAAAGTACACATAAAAAGTTTGCCAAATTCGTGTGCTTTCCCCAGATAAAAAAATCAATTAATATATATATATATATATATAAATTTTTATGACATTATTGCCTTTTAATACATAATATATTTGATCAATAAATATAGAATTATGTAACAGCGTTTACAACAATTATTTAATACATAAAAATATTTCAAAACTTAATTTTTATAAATTACGCAGTTGTATAGTTAAATAGTGATATTTAATAATATAAATAGGTTATATTTTAAGTTAATTCAAAACTAGAATATTCAAATCTTCATGTAATGACTTATTTCATATTTTAATAAATTGATATGATAAAAAGGTATGACATGATTCTGAATAAGAGAATAACTTAATTTTAAAAAGAATATATATGTAGAAAGCAAAATTTCAAATATAATATTAAAATGTATAAAATAATATCCTTGAAGTTAATTAGCCATAAAAACCAGAAACATTTCTAGCAACTGAAATATTTGCAAAAAAGTTATCAACTAATATTCATTACAAATTTTATGCAAATTCAAATTTTACACTTTTTTTGTTTTAGATTCTGATTGTAGTTCAGTATGTAAATCTGTATTACAGTGTTTTTATCGTGAACATAAATTTTGTGTTAATCATAAAGATAGGTGGCTCGAAAAAATGTATCTAGCCAACCAATGATATTGTTTTTTCTATATGTTGCATTGAATGGTTTAAGTTGCAGGCAGTTTACAAAAGACATATGTCACAATATATTGGGAGGGTTACGAAAACCTGCACAAATCATTCACGATTAAGAAACACATATCATAATATGTAAGTGTTATAATAGAGGAGAGGAAGGCGGAAACAAATGTCAGTTCTTCTAATTATAATTCTATAGTATATATTAGT
This sequence comes from Coelogynopora nodosa, assembly GCA_034780555.1. Taxonomy (NCBI): domain Eukaryota; kingdom Metazoa; phylum Platyhelminthes; order Proseriata; family Coelogynoporidae; genus Coelogynopora; species Coelogynopora nodosa. Next base: position 33,954 of record JAUZND010081322.1, on the reverse strand, counting down.
AACATTTCCTTGTGTATAATCACAAAAATAAATTGGTATTATACATTACATATCTACTTACAAATTCTTTAAACTGTTTAATTGCAACCATTGCATCTGGGCATCTTCCCAATACAACATATTGTAGTATTCAACATCTCCATTCTCCTGGGTAAACGTACATTTTTTGAGAAGTCTGTGCTTCAGTTTTCTCAGTTCCGCCTTCTGCTCAGCGGTGCGCGGATGCGAATTGTGTGGTTGAAAACGTTTGACGGTCAATCTGTGTTTCTCATGTTCGGGCGATATCCTCATTGCCTTTAGATGAAGGAAACAAAACGAGAAATGTCACGTGCAACTAAAACGCAACTAAAACACCTACTAAATATAAGGAGTAATTTGCCTAAACACGGTTAAGTTCTTAACACAAATTGAAATGTTCCCGATTGGAATTTAAAAGCATTGAATTTAAGTGAGTATTTAATTGTTAAAACTAAAGAATTTGGTATTATGCATATATTTTTCATTTATAGATAATTTTTTCATCGCATAAATTGTATAATTGTAAATTATAATAATATAATTGTAAATTGTATAATACATTGTGTAATTGTAAATTGTATATTAGTAATTTTTTTGAAAAAAAGAAAAACTAAAAAAACTGAGAAAAGCTTGAAAATATATTAAAATTATTAAATAGGCAATTAAAAGATATAGTCATTAATTAATAATTATGTATGCAGTACATATTATATATATATCCCATCTAGAGTAACAAAGCTAAACTAAACTAAACTAAATTTAATTTACATATAAAATAATTATATTTCGTTGATACATGTTTTAGATATGATTTATATATATATACAACGAAATTTCTAAATAATTAAACAAATTATCACTGGATATGCTCAAAGTATAAGAAAATGTGGAGCCTTGCGATAGTAATATTTTAATTGTAGCATGTAGTCTTAGCATACACGGCATTTTCAGAGATTATTTTTCTTTAATTATGCAGGAGAAGTCGTGTATACGACGGCGAAATATTATAATTAAAATCTTAGCAGCACTAGACTTCGCGTTTAATTTTATTTTGATCATTTCCAAAACTTCTCGGGGTTAACTATCACATACTATCACTGGGTAAACGGCAGCAGCGGAACAACTTAAACTATAAAATAAAATAAATGATCAGTTATATACTAACGTTTCAAATATTTAATATGATTCGTCAAAAAAGAGCACTTCATTGATCAATTTAAAACTCGTTCATATATATTCAGAAAACATTATTTGGAAAATCTTTTATACATATATTCAATTACTGTCCTTATATATACCTATTAGCTCAACTTGGATCGGTTCATTAGTTAACTTTCTCAAAAATGTTTATTTAAAAATTCGGTCTTTTCATATTGATCTATTTCACAATAGTGTTCTAAAATTTATTTGATATATATTTCATTCGTAATTTTACTTATATCGGTATATTTCATTCGTTATTTGACTTAGACCGATATATTTCATTAGTTATTTTACTTATATCAATATATTTAATTCGTTATTTGATTTAGATCGATATATTTCATTATTTATTTTACTTAAATCGATATATTTCATTAGTTATTTCACTAGGATCGATATATATTTAATTATTTATTTGACTTAGATTGATATATTTCATTAATTATTTGACTTAGATTGATATATTTAATTATTTATTTTACTAAAATCGATATATTTCATTAGTTATTTCACTTGGATCTATATATTTCTCTGGTTATTCGCATCTAATCGAAAGATAAAACCGGTAATTTGCCTCAGATCGATATTTTGCACTAGTAACCTATCCACCTTTCAGATAGATAAAAAAAATTGTAGTAGCCATCATTAACCTATTCATTATTTACAGTATATACAATTTTGAGTTTCAAGTTTAGGTAATGTAATTATCCTGTAACTAATAAGTAATAAGCATTTTTTTCCTATTTGATAGATTATTCCTTGCTGACAAGTTTTACTCTCTTGTATAATAATAATAATAAAAAGGAAAACATACATTATTATATGTAAAATTTCATAATGGATAAGCAGTAATTAATAAAAATAAATACATATAGATTTTTAAAATATCAAAACAGTCAAATTCAAAATTAACCTAATATGGAAATATTGTAAAATATTTAAACATGGTTTTTAAATATTTTGTTTAGCCTTTGGTTCAAGAATTGTTTTAAATTAACATGTAAGAGAATATGTTCAAGACAAGTCGCTGTTTTTTGTATGAGACTGAAAATATATGCTTTAATGATGTTACAAATCTACTTACGATTGTTGACTTGAAGTTGCCTCACAGGATTTAAAATCCATTAAAAATTATCTAATTTATGGGTTTATTTTTTTAATGTCAGCTTCGACAAAAACATATATATATATAAATTCAAAAAATTAGATTATAGTGATTATCATGTATTTTAGTTATATTATAGATCTATGATTTAATTTCTATAACATATTAGCCATGTAATTCATTCCACATAAACTATTTTTGTCAAGGAGTACTATATATAAAATGTTATAGTTATCCATATAATATAATAATGTGTCATTATATAAAAATGTTTGCATCAGTACTTATAAGACACAAATGTTAAGTTTATTGTTGAGATTATATGACAAATAATAGAACATTATTTCCTCGCCTAATTTTACTTTATGAATGTTTGTATTTTAGGTATATTCTATCATATATTTAAATATTTGCAATAAAACGTTTGTAGTCGAATATTACATTTTATTGTTTTTGCAACCTTCGTGCTGCTTCATCTTGTTATACGTTATGATGGAATATACTTCCGACCACCGATTGCATTGCTGCAATGAAGTTTAATCTTGTGAGGCGATGTTTGAAACTTTAGTCTTTAGGTTTCAGGTTTGCATGTCTGATTTCAGTCACCCATTTTTTGCAGGAATCGAGTATTAGACAACCGAGAATCGAGTATTAGACAACCAAGAATCGAGTATTAGACAACCGACAATCGAGTATTAGACAACCGAGAATCGAGTATTAGACAACCAAGACTCGAGTATTAGACAACCAAGACTCGAGTATTAGACAACCAAGAATCGAGTATTAGACAACCAAGAATCGAGTATTAAACAACCAAGAATCGAGTATTAAACAACCACATCGTACATCCTGAATATTGTTTATTGTTTGTTTTTATAATTTCATAGATATCAATTGATCACAAAATGTGTGTCCAAATAATATTTATGATCATTACATATTTTGTATTGTATAGAATGTCTTTCGTTGCATCACTCTAAGTATGAATAGTCGGTATATGAAAGACGGCATTAACCACGTAGAATCATCGAATAACCTTAAAAAGCCGCGTTTCTATAGTCTGTACAGCTCGCGACGGTCCGTTGATAATTAAGTTATTGAGATGGTTAGTTGATAGTCCGTATATGGTTACAGTTTGCCGTTGTATCTGAATATGTGCCGCTGTTATCATAATAATCGCAGAAACAGTCGTAATATCACAACATGTAAAATAAAACTTTATTATATTTTAGCCTCTATTATCATTATTACTATATTCAATCCTTTCATTATACTACATGACTTTGATTTATCAGAAATTCTTAAATTAATATTGACCGCAAAGTGCTGCAAGAATATATAATGTAATATATCACACGATCTAAAAACGAAAAAAACAAATTTGCAAAAATAATTGATAAAATCATCAAAACTCAATCACGGTTACAATTAACTATGGCTGTTGCCTAAAAAATACAAATAACTAAATTAGACTTTTTTATTGGGCAATTCGTGGTCGTCTAAATTGTTTGTTTTTCTGTCGTATTTTCGATATGAAAACTCTGAATAAATGTGTTTTTAATATAATAATTATTTGTTATGATATTGTATAACTGTTCTCTGTTCTCTATAATTGTATATCTGTTGAGCTATTATGTGGATGAATCTCATGAAAATGTTTTTTATAGAATGCAATAAGGCTCTGTCCGTTGTGCCAACTAACCGAAGCGTCAGCTTTTCTGATTATATTTAACATGTTTTTTTCAAATATTGTTGTATCAGGTTTCATTTGACGCATTTGACTATAAAACTTAGTATACTGTGTCTGAATCAGTTCATTTGCATTTGATTATTACTTTTAAGTTACCATTTTAATTAAAAATAATAATTGATTGCTCGACCTAGGTGGCTGTGTTTTAATACAGTAGACACATTATTATTATTATTTTTTATTATTATTACTATATAAAGTTCATTAGAATGCTTTATTGATATCTGAATTTTAAAGTAGTTATTTCTTTGAACTAGGAAAAGTACAACCTTTTCAATAATGAGGATAATTTATTTATATGAGAGAACGAAGAGATAGAGTAAACCATTATTTCTGAGTATTGAAAAAGTGATTTTTTAATTAAGGAACGATATAGGAATATTTTTATGCATAAATTTTGTATTCTTTGAATTGGTTTATTTATTAGTATAGAAATATTTAAATGTGTAATATTATAATAATATTATTAGTATTATGTTAATATTATAATTTATAATGTTTTAGTCAAGTTGCTCTACTGATGCCGAGTATAAAATAGTTATAATATATATAAATTATGAATATATTTACTATTTATTTATTTATTATTCATTAAAAAAATAGGAGCATCCTAAATGTGGCATCCAAAGAATGAAATAAGTTTTAATTTTGTCCATGAATGGAAAAGTTGTCTATGCATAACAATGAAATATTGATACAATACATATACGAATTACTGGATTCTTAATTAAATAAAAAATATAATAATAAATTGAAAAATGTCTAAATGCATTTATATTTAATCAAAAATATTTAGGAATCTGATTAATATTTCTTACTGTAACAAAACAAAACAAAACAAAACAAAATTGATTATAATGGAAATAATAAACTTGATCAAATAGAGATCAATATGTTCTAAATGAATATTTATGATAAATTTATTTTAATATTTTTAATTTTGGATGGAAATGAAAAAATTACTCTCGCGGCAATCGGGGACACTTACAAATAAATCAGATTGTTAAATGGCCGGCAATAAAAATGTGCGAATAAATCCGTTGTTTAGCAAATAATGAAATAACGCATTATATAATTAAAGTCTTCCCATTATAAATATTAATTTCTGATATTCTGTAAATTTAAATATAGTAATTAACTATTTCTCTACTTACCCGATCAGAATCATGATGGTTTCCATGCTTCTTGGCAGCCCCGTGTTGCCCAGGACGATGCGTCTTCTCGTCCCCATCTTCCTCGTGGTGCTCAGACTGCTGGTCGCGCACCAACCCCTCCAGGACACGCTCCATGTCTTGGGGGGATGCGTGATGATTGTCCGGCACTTCAATCGACAGTTCTCTCTCAAGGTCGTCTTCGGCGTTGCTACCGCTGCGATGCGGCCCCCCAGCGGGTGACTTCTTCTCCCGGTCGTCGTGATTGCCGCTGTTGCCATGGGCTCTGGAGTCGTGATGCTCGTTGGCTGGAGCGGCATGGTCCCCGTGGTCGTCAGCGTGCACCTTTTCTGACTCGAGTTCGCGTTCTATGTCAGAGGATGTTCCGTCGTCATATTGTCCAATAAAAGGTCCGGGACCGGATTTTTTCACAGACAAATGGCCCTGGTTTTGCTGGTTTCCGAACAAGACTAGTTCCTTTGTTCTTTTTGCTTGAAATTAAAATATAATTTTAGTCAATTACAACGACGTCTTTAATACACTTGCCGATATTGTTTTGTAATGATAAAAATTACGATGAATCTAAATGTAGATATAAAGATTCTTCTTTTAATAAGTTAAAATTAAAATTAATTTTTCAAAACAGTAATAAAATAATCTACAGCGACTATTTGTTTTCAGATTAGACCTATACACTGATATAAGCAAACATTTAAAATCAACTCTATAAACGTGGTAATATCTATATAAGATACGATATATATATATATATATATATATAAGCGAACCAATATTTTAGGAATTATTATGAATATGTAAAGACTTTTCTTACTTATAATCATAAAGGAAGTTGATGTTAGAAAGTGATTCAATTCCTAAACGTCAAAAATTGACCTTATTAATACTTTCAATTACCTATTGTAAAATACTTATCATGCTCTTCAATAGAAACTGGGCAACATGAAACATCACGTGTTTTAATTTATGTTACACTGTACTGGTATTTGAGAGTGATTTTTTCAATTAACTTAATTTTAAACTGCACAACTAATTTAATTCATAAAGTATTCAATATTTTAGGTGATTTAATTGTAACTATTGCACTGTATAGTATGTTATGGACTATATTGTGCAATATTTTATCAACATTTTTAACGAAATAATTTGATATTAATTATATATTTTCACGTTAGACATTATTTTAAAATATTATTTATTCATATTCATTTTGTTATCAATACAATTTTTTGATAATTGATTGAATAACAAAACAAGCAGAAAATAAAACAACATTTTCAGCGAGTTGTTTAGTTATAATTTATTGGAATTATACATTATTGAAATATACGTCTTAAAAAGTGTGGTTGTAAATTATATAAATTAGTCTTTCTTTTATTAATAAAAACTGGTATTATATTGATGATGCTGAAAAGCTTATAACCAACGCTTAAATTATTCATATATAATGCATTTCATAAATGAAAGCATATGACTTTAACGATTGAAATAATTACGATTATTTTTCAATAGTCAAAATAATATTTTATAAAGATATAATTTGATAATTATTGAACATTAATCTGCAATATTAGTTTAAAAATTTAATGTTTAGTAAAATATAATAAAATAAAAACATTTCAGAAAACAACTTAATATTACGTTGAGAGAATAACGTACGATTTTACAGATTATTTAAAAGATATTTTTTCAATTAACGCCTTTAAAATCGACAACTAGGATATCGTAATATAGTAAAACCATTACGAGATATTACATTAACGAGATATCTGCTATATTTCAGAGAATTCGTCTAATCAATAGACTTAATGATATCTTTTTGATTGCAGCCAGCAATGATTTTGATGTTAATGATCCCTACAGCATAAATAGTATCTTCAATTAGTAGAGAAGGAAATTGCGGGTCGATATTTTTTTATTTAATTAAGAACGGATTATAAGAGCTCGAAAAGTCCAAATAAAACGTAAACTATGATGTTAATTAAATTATCAATCCGATCAGGTCTACTTCTACGGCACAGTACAAATAAACACAGAACGATTGCAAAATGATTATCAAAATATGAAAATGAAAAGTTTCATTTTATGGGCACTAACCTGCATGGTTGACTTTTTCAGCTTTTAAACTGTAATGTATTGAATTTATACACAGCTTGTGTTTGATCAAGCTTTTTTATGTTACAATTTTGTGGATCGTTGTAACATAAACAAGTGCAACACTTTATAGACCTTAACATTCATTTATACTGATGCAAAGTATATTAAACAATATAGTCATGATTCATTATGTAATACAGTATACAATATACTTCAACTGAGTTCTTTAAGTAGGATCATCCATTAAATCGTATTCAACATAAATCAGAATTCAGTGCTTTTATTGTGTTAATACTCATTTCATATAAAATGAATAAATTTCCTTTTTCGTTAATGTTTACATTTTATTAATTAAAAAATAATTTTAATTTAAAATAATTAAAACAATTAAAATTAATTATTTGGATATATTTAATAAGATTACACAACGCGATAATTAACGAGGCTTCAGTCAACAAAATTAATTGTGTAATATAACCTAATATAGCATCAACTTGAACTCTCTTCAAATAAACAACGGCGTGTTTATGAATATGCATGTTGTGTTTTCATATTTACTCAGGAAATTCAACCAATAAAACATATGAAATTGATAATTGAAATAATAAATAATATTGAATAGTAAATATGTTTTATTGAAATGGTTTGATATTAGTAATACTCTCACGTTGGGTTTGGGGAAATATTATTAAACAGAAGAAAGCGATTTTATAAGTATTACTCTACTTGGCAATTTTATTTTTTGCGATTAATGTTCTTCCTTTGAAAAGACAGCTAGATAATGCAGATTTTTTTACAGCATTATATATATATGTTATATATTTTAAATTAAAATGTTAGGGTTAGTATATTATTTACACACAAATATTCTATCTGCACATCTATACAATGTTTCAGTAGAACATTAAAAAAAATTCTTAAAAATTGTGAAGTTAAACAATGCATTCGGACACATATCTTGTTAATTGGTTATGTTTTGTTGTTGTCTGGTTGTATCATTGCTTTTAAGCAATCTACTTTATATTGTGGAAGATTGAAATATTGTATAAATCGTATTGTAAGAAAAAGAATATTACTAACCTGGTGATGTTTTGACCATCCATACGTTGACGACTACTATTCCAAATATCAAAAAGGCCCTGAAGGATGGCATTATGTGTTGTCTTCTGAAATGAAAATAATCAATACTTTAAACTATATTTTGGAATATTTTAAAATCCATGTCAAATAATAATTCTGAAGTTGAATATGTTTGACAACCAGTGAATATTAAGTTTGCTAACTACATATATGCTATGCGTATAATTACATTTTATTAGAAAGTTCACTTCATCAATAATATTCTCCATAACAATTACTTTGAACCATTTAGTTTTAATTATATTTATTCAATGTGAAACAAATGGATGCATAATAGGAACATTAAATAGTGCAGTTTATTTTTATATATTATTTTTGTAAATACCAAATAACTTTACTTCTTCCGTGTCTAGTGGTAATATTAAAGATTTTACTTGTAAACGAGCTTTACATATAAACTATTTAGTTGAAAAATCTTAAATCACAAGTTAATGAAGTTAATGACAATATTGGAACAATAAAATAACTCTTGTAACTTGGTTTGTACTTTCAACAACAAAAAAGGGTTCCTTCATTTACTGTAAGCTTAAAAAATTTTACCATTAGTATTTGGTATTAATATTAGTATTAGTATTACAGTAGTTTTACCATGTAGTAATTAAATAATTATCAAGTTACTAATATGTAAAAGGCTATTTTATGGAAATAAGTAGTTAAGCATAGTTAAATATGACTACTTTTATAATTCTATTTCTTACGATTTAATTAAATTATATTTATTGTCATAAATTACGTTTTGTGCAAATGGCAACATGATCAATATTCACTCTTTTCGTATTAAAATATGTTATCCATCTATTATTCACGAATAATTACTTTGCTACTATTAACAATTTAATAAGATGATAATGACACGAAGGTATAAAAACACAGAGAAAAATCCTCATATAATGCAATTATGAGTTGATAATATCCGCCTGATTTCCGTTTTGACCGATCATGAACTGTCTATCTCGTCTCGTCTGCTCACTCATCACAATCCTTCAACATTGACATGTAAGCAATAGAATAGCCACATCGAGAACTTTCCCTCTCTATAAATACATCTTCAAATTCGCTGAAGAATGCATCAATCCATTTCATCATCACATTCTACCCAATATTTGTGAAAAATATACGTAAATTTGTCTAAATATATTATTGGTTAGTTATATATAAATATCCCATACTGACTAATTTACATATATACTGCCATCGTAATTGAACTATGTTTTTATTTACTGACACATTTAATAAAATGGTTTGTTTATTACAGATTATTTCAAAATTGCTCCGATTTATATTTTTTTATGTTTGCATGATTGTTATTATTATTTAATATCCCATTTCAAAGTTGGTTGTTTGTCGTTTATTAATATAAAGCTTATTTGCAAATGTGTCACATTTAAAAAATATATTTTAAGTAATGTTGAACAAACGAAAATTATAGTTGCTACAGTCATTAAGTAATGTTGCACTTCGTTGTATGTAATAATGTAATAATGTAATATATATATATGTATAATTAATTAATTAATTAATTAATGTAAAGCTTTCGAAATTTCAATCTATTTCTATTATAGATATCAAATTTGTTTTACTTACTTAGTTATTGAATGAATTATTGATTCATTTATTCATCCGAACTCTAATATTTCAATACTATTTGTCAATGATAGAAAATATAGTGATCGATGATTAAAAAATATATAATAAACTATAATTATTTATTACAATAATAAAAAGGTATGTGTATAGATTATATTATGTATCTTTATAATCTGTGAGTATAGATTTTTATTTTTAATATTGTAATCATCGATCACTAATGTTTTCGATTGTTGTAAAATATATATTTTAATTTAATTTCAAATTTAAGTAATTTGCATAATTGAAAATGACTTAAAAATCTAAAACTACATTTTTTAAATTAGATAATATTTATTTCTAAATACTTTTTAAATTAAAAATATATATATAGTGACCACAAGCAATTACAATTTAATAAATTAATGAAAAATGTTTACTGTAATTTTCAAGAAACCATGTTTCACTACAATTTTGATAAATAATATAACTTTTTATTCAATACTAATCACATATAATTAATTTACTTCTGTTTAATTATGAATATTACACTAATAAACATCTGTGAATTTATGCAGTCAAATAAATTGACAATAAAATAAATCAATTTTAATATAAATCCGCATATATTACTATATTATATTATATTATTTATTATCATTATTATTGTTTTTATTAATTATTTTTAATAATAATATATATAGGATTATATAATTAAAAATATAAAATAATATTTTATATATTAATGAATTCATTATTATTATTAATAATTTAACTCATTATTTATTAATTATAATTTTTTAGGTTCAATTCAAGTAAGTTTTGTTTAATAAAACTAACATGAAAAATATATATGAGAAAAAAGTAAGAAGGCTATTTGCAAAAAAGATTTTTCTTAAGTTTGACATATTTTTACATTTTCAAATTTCAAAACCCCATTGTCATAATATTGGTCATCATTTTCTTCTTATGACAATATTTTTAATCTTATTGTGGACAATGCTCGATTATATGTACCCTATTTGAGGGATGAGCCTTTATGAACGAAGAAGAATCAGAACTACGAACGTTTAAATGATACATTTTATTTTAAACAGTATTATGTGTATTGTACTAAATATGCCGTCGAAGAATAACCAGATTTTAATTAGAATCAAAAATTTTGTTTGTTTTTAAGAAAATTGACTTTTTAAACTCTAATGCTTTAGGTCAAATTTTCCTGGCAACTTATCCGACGATCAAGTGATGAGGTAGAACACCTCACTTGTTAACTGTAATTAACTGTAATCACAACTTTAACTGTTATTGTAAGTAAAAGGAATAAAACAATTAAAGCTTCATGCACTTATTAAATTTAAAAAAATTAAATACTTTTCAGAGTATTTTTTTATAATTTTTGATGTATATACAGATTTCTCGAAATGTTTTTGATACATTTACTATTTATTCATTAAAAATATGTATTTATTTTCAAACCTTTTTTCAAGAAAATGGTATGCTAATTTTGCTTCAGTAAACATGATCTGTGTCGGTTATAATTATCAGAAAATGTTTATGAAATAATAATATATTCAATAATAATTAATTTTAATATAACATATTTATAAAATTATTATTATCAATAATATTCTACTAAATATTAATTTTGAAAATTCAATAAATAATAATAATTTGTAATGATTTGTAATAATTAAAAGCGGTAAAACATGTGTTCCTAAAAAATAGATGACGTTTTCTTAACAAAACAAAAATATATCTGAACCTTTTAACCTCTTAGACCACGACATGCACTTTTAGAAATTAATAAAAAAATAATAAATTAATTTTTGTAGAAAGTGATTAAATTTTTACATATCAGTATATGAAATATTTATATTAATGATAGTTAACAAATATTTGGATAATATATTTTAGATATCGTTAATAATAATATTGATCTGCATTTGCATTTTCATGTGGTGTTTAACATACACATAATTTTATATAATAATTCAATAATCAAATCTCAATTATAATTCAACCAAAGAACAGATATAGCATACATTTTTCTAATTTACATCGATCAACACAAGTATTTAAAAAGTAATTAGTTATACATATTTTAGCAGTTAAATGCATTACTTACTCAGCACATGGGATTGAATACTTCAGAACGAAACACACACTATTATTAACACCCCTGTAATACCTTCTCCGTCAGTTTCTCCTCTCAAGACAACAAACACTGCACGAAATGTTTTCTAAATTCGTTATGCTTTTTTTGCTTTTATCAAGCTGACGAGAGTCCCTAGCCTTAACGCCGATTTGCCTGAATACTCCAAGTCTGTTCCCCCCTCCCTCCCCACAATCCAGAACGGTGACGTAGTCATACGACGAGGAGAAAAGAAATGAACGAATAGATGCCATTAACCTGAAACAGGGGAGAAAAGGAGATGGCGTAACCGGCTGGCTATACAAGGGGGGGGGGTGCTGCTGGAGAGTTAAGGGGTAATAATTTCAGAGTAACTGTCCCTCACAGCGCATCCACTGTCTACTGCTCAGTTTTGCATCACCCCTGTGCATATAGCCTAAGTTCTCAGAAACTCTATTGGTAAACTGTGGCGTTCATTGAGGTTTCCAGGAGAGACGTGCTCTTTCCACGGAGCTGGCGACCAATCTTGCCCGTATCCCACAACTGCCAACTGCATCCTGCTTTAAGGAAGAGGGTACAGACTAGAATAATATTTGAGGATAGAATGAGAGTCACTAAAGTATGGGGGAAGAATAGTCCATATACTCACTAGTATAGTTCTTCTATCAGACGCTGTGCATGCGAATATATTTTGAGCTAATTATTTCAAATGTAGCGATATGGCATTGCAAGCATGTAGTCTTAAGAGTACTTTTTACCATTTGTCTTCAAGGATAGGAAAGCTTTGATTCCAATTAAACACTCCAATCAATCTCAGATGATTATATGCTTATCTATAAAGATGAAATAAAAATTAAATCTAGAAAGCAAAAACTTTTTTTTTTTACCTTCGCTACTTTGAATGAATTTCTTATAAAAGGGACGAGCCAGTAATGTTGCGATTGTGGGGTTGTCAGTAACGGTATAATAACGGTATAATAACGGTATAGACGCCACTAGATGCATCATGTAAGGCACCTTTCTGACCGGTTTTATAACAAAACCGCAAAAACATATTTTTTGTGACTGCAGCTGAAAAAATGGAAATAAGTTGTAAATACGTTATTATCAACAATATTTTTCGCGTTATACATAATTATACTTTTAATTTGAATAGGAGCTAGTAACTAACCAGTTAAAACTAGCATATTTATAGTCTAGCATGGCTTAGTATTTATAGCATAGTTTTAACTGGTTACTAGCTGATGTGAATGTATTCAAATTTATTCAAAATATATTAAAAAATATCAGATTTTAAAATACGTCATTTTGCATTTCATTGAACCACGTGCAATTTCATTGTTTTCTTGCCATTTACTATAAAGCTTTTTACATATAAGAAATTAATTAAATCAAAATTGGTATTGTATTGGTTTCAAGAAGTAGAAACTAACAATTTTATATATTATTTAATAAAACACTTGGCAAAAGTTTTAAAAACTACATATGTAATTAGATGAAATATATTGACACCAAATTTTAATGTTATCCTGATTTTTCAGCTGAAATTGAATTTTGATATGCATAATACTAGTAGGAAACATATGGCATTGATGAAGGAAAATTTATCGTGATATTGTAAACATAAGTTAAAGCAACGTTTGCAATGCTAACTCGCATACAAATGTGTGTTGTATACAGTATATTATAAATTCTTCAACTATAGTTTATTATCTTGTAGCATCACCTTGAATTTTAATAAGTGGTATAATATTAAACTATACAATTATAAACAAGGATTAATTGTCCACCCCCTAAAAATAATTTTTTCTATTAACCGAGTTAGGTTTAATTTGGTACACACGTACTTATTCTCAAACATGCAATTAAATTAGAAAAATAAAATTCTGTTAATTGTCAACGTTTTAGCTATTTTTGATGACATCATAGGGCCGACATTTAAAAATTGTCAAAATGAGAAATTATTTGGCGCCAAATTAAATTTTAGTCAAATAATTATGATCCATTAGACATCTGTAAGTTTTGGAATGATTTGAGTAGCAGAAAAGGCACCTTTGTTCGACGATGTGATCTAAATCTGATACTTTAAAGGTCATGATCCCTATTTACATTTTTTAAGGTACTCAGTTGGTACTTGTCTCAACAACATAAAAAGCCTAAATTCTAACATTTTTCAAAGCCACGATTTTGTGTGTCTATTACATCAATAGCAATACATATTTTGTTTAAATTATATTTAATTCCTGGGGGCAAATATCAACATTTTGAATTTTGGATTTTCATTGGCTGTTGAAGCAGGTCGACCAAAAGATGAATAATTAAATTTTATTCTTAACTAAACATGTTTAGATTATAATTTATATCAATTTTGTAAAAATAAAATTTATGAACAAATAAGAAAACTAAAACAACCAATTTTTTAAAAATTTCTATTTTACAATTTTAAAAAAATGATACATTTTCAGGTGACCTGATCTTGACTAACGAGTTGCAAAAATTTGTTTTTCTAATGCTAACATAATCGCAAGAGTAGTTTGTTCACTGGTTCCAAATTTCAGTACGATTGTCAAAGTTGTTCTTCAAAATTTTGATGAAATTTAGTCGGTGGGAGGGTTGAAGCCCCCTCCTCAAAGGATTGGGAAGGTTTAAGTTTCGGAATTTCTAAATTGATCGATAATAAAATAGTCTGGCTTGTATTATCTTGATATCCAGAGTTTTTTTTATGTAATTTAAAATATTTACCCTACTCTAGCGGTTAGAATAATTTAACACAGATTTAAAAAAGAATTGAATAATATTTATATATTCAAATTACGATAGACATTTTGATACTGTTCATTTGTATTTACTTTTCATTTTATTTTTCTAACCGGTATAAAACTTTTACATTTGCACGTTAATATCATTTTAAATGTGCTGTTTCAAAATAATATTATTTTAAATAGATTCATAAAATATATCTATAACAAATGATGCGAGGTATCATATACACAAAACTTCATGCATTTTATTTGACTAATTATTAATAAATAATTATTTATTTGTTTAAACACGAAATCTATAATATTCAATAAATATGAATAAGAAAATGAATAATAACAATTAGAAGAGTTCAAATTTCAAAAGCTTCTTAAATTTAGTGAAATTATCCGCAGAACGACAATTTACAGATAAACTATTCATTCCAGAAAGTAGGACCAGAGTTACTAAAATAACCGTTGCAAGATTATAGTTTACTAATTTGATGGAAAAGTACCGGGCACCATTATATCGCAGTGTCCGACCAGAGTTGAGAAATGGTGCCATTCGAAGTAACTCCGAAAGATAATCAGATGAGGATCCTTGAATACATTTATATATGTACAAAGCAACAAACTTAGAACTTAATGCGAGAAAACACAAGTTATACAGCTACATCTAATTATAATCCAATTTTATAAATTTGCAGTTTATCAAAAAATTCGTTATGAATTTGTGGGTGTTTAATTTTAAACTTTAACTGGTTTTATCTGTAGACACTTACGTGTTACGATTAATGTGCTTTCAAAGTATAATTTTTTGAGAATATTATTATATAGTTGCAGTTTGCATGTGTGTACAAAATCAGTATTATATCAGTAGTATATCAGTAGTATATAAAATCAAACATAATATTTTTTGTTGCAAAATTTTTATAAGTTTAGATTCTTTATTTTATTATTAATACATATTTCAAGTGAACTATTAATTCGATTATAGCAAGTACTTATTGTTACAGACTAACATTAGTAATTTATTCATTATACATAATAAGTTAATTAGTAGGTTCTATTATCTGTTGTGCATTGTACAACGGGGCCAGTTGTTTCTCGTGAGTAGTGAGTAGTTCTCGTGAGTAGTGAGTAGTTCTCGTGAGTTTGTTTCTCGTGAGTAGAAATCCCAATCTTTTTATACAATAATAATGATTTATTTATTGAGTAAGAATCATCATATGATTTGATGTCACAGAAATATATGAAATTATTATAACATAGAATATTTGTTTGATAAATGTTAAGATAAGACTGTAATGACAGGAACAAAGAGGATTAATAGTTAGAATCGCCAAAAGAGAAAATGCCGTTTTGTTTTTGCGCACGAATTTAAAAGTAGGTGGTTTTGAAGGCTTGGGTGCATCTGCCTATATATAGCAGATGGTGAATGCGGTCAATGATTCTTCCATAGAAGTTTCGAGAAAAGGGGACACATCATGAAGTTAGTTATTGAACTGAGACTAGAAAATATACTAACTTCAGAATAATCCACATGCGGGCATGCTTTTACGAGGACTCTCTTTTGGATGCACTCAAGCGACGACTTCTGTGCAGAGGCAAAAACATTTGAAGCGCAAACAAGAGACGCGTATTCAATAACACCGCGAATAATTAATTTGTTGTAGTCTATTAAACCTCAGGTGCTGTTCCTGCTCTGATCTCTTCATTAAATAATTTCATTTTGTAATGATAAAATCGACGTGGTTTAGCCAAAGTGACTTTGTTGTAAACGTTTGGTCTTCGTGGTGGATTCAATAATGTACAATATTGGTATATAGATGTTGAAAGGAACCTGCGTCTTAGCCGTGTTGTGTTTCATGATGTTTGGTGAGTGTCCATTAATTGATTTTGTTGACTCTGTAGATTGCCTGACAGTATGTCATTATTATTGATATTCAATTATCTATATATGTACTGGATGATTTCATTGGTTGAAAGCATGGATGATTTCATTGGTTGAAAGCATTGATGATTTCTTTGGTTGAAAGCATGGATGATTTCGTTGGTTGAAAGCATGGATGATTTTATTGGTTGAAAGCATGGATGATTTTATTGGTTGAAAACATGGATGATTTCGTTGGTTGAAAGCATGGATGATTTCGTTGGTTGAAAGCATGGATGATTTCATTGGTAGAAAGCATGTATGATTTCATTGGTTGAAAGAAAAAAATGTGGTTAACTTTGTTTTACCCCTTTTAAGTTGACGAAAAACGTTTACGCCTATTCCGGGGAAACATATTATTAACAAACCAAGTTGCGAAAAAAACAGTTTAATTATATATTGACGAAATGTGCACCTTGATATTAAACATTTTGACAATTAACAAATATTTATAATTTGACATTGATATCGAACATTGACATTACATTTTTTTACAATTGACAAATATTGAAAATTTGAAATTGATATTGAACATTGACATTGAAATTTTGACAATTGACAAATATTAATAATTTGACATTTATATTTTGACAATTGACAAATATTAATAATTTGACATTGATATTTTGACAATTGACAAATATTGAAAAGATGACATTGATATTGAACATACACATTGATAGGAATTGTCTCTAAATAATAATCAATTTATATTATAAATTTAAATTCGTCTTTAATTATTATGAATTTGTTTTTATTAAAAACACATCAATACTGAATTGCATAATTTGTCTTTACCAAGATTTCACATAGAATTATTTACATACTATATTTGACTTCCGGAGTTTAGTCTACAGATTGCTGGTGATTTGTGAGCATTTTGTCAGACGAAAATCTGTAAACAGTTTGTGGATGAGAGCCTTAACCTTAAACAAACACCACCTTTTCCATGAAGATAATTTAATCAAACAAGTTTAGGAGTGAACCACTTTTGAAAGAGTTTTTTTTCTTTTTACGGTGAAATATAGAATATGTATTTATAGTATTTTGTATTTCGAGGCTCATCATCTCTCAAACTAAATTTCATACTGCGTAGCTTGGAAATTTAATATTTAGATTTTCTACATCAACTAATATGAGTATGAATAATGTTTATAAATAAAAGTATAACATTTGAACCTAAACAACAATATTAAACGTTATTAAGTTATAATCGAAAACGATTTGCTGAACTTGGCAAATTTAAATATAATGGATTAAAAAATACATTTTTGTGTTATCCCCTTTTGAAAAATAATTATAATTATTGTAAACATTATGTAAACACAAAATTTTACTGAATGTATCATTAATTTTTTTTAAAAGTGTTTTTTTATATTCTAAATCTAATTTTACGTTTAATTATCAAATTTTGCTTGAACTTATACCGCGGTAGATATACTGTGACCATTTTTATAACGCAACGGTAATATATTGTAAATATTATTTTAGTTTATGATTATAGTTATAGATATATTTTAAAATTATCTTTGGCGAGTATTATATACTTTCTATGTAATTATATTTATAATATACAATTCTTTGTTAATATTTCAAGTCCTATAGATGAAGCAAATGATAAACTTCCTAAATTGTGTATTTGCATTTTATTTCAAATAACATGACTATACATTTAAGTTTGACAAGATAATTACATTTATGTTTGTTTTTGTATTCAAATAATCTATTTCAATATTTTTAGTTGAATTTGTAATGACTCTATAAATATCACATCATTTATATAATGTTTTAGATTACGTTAAAAAAATAACACCAATCTAAACGATATATAATACAATAATTGTAAATAATTTTTCGTAAAAATATGAAGAAAAAATAGCTTTCAAAATATGCTAATGACAATATGGCAATATTTTGCAACCCGTTTTTAGTTAACCCTGTATTTTCTGTTAACCCTGACATTTTCTGTTTAGACAGTATATATAATATATACATTGTATATAATATACGTATATGTATACATAAATTATAATATGTATTATATTGTATGTAAATTCTTCAAATATTTTTTTCTTAATTGAATTTTTTGTTGTAATATTCTTTTATTATACATATACTTCCTTGTGAGGATGAATTACAAACTTCAAGCATTGCGTGCTTCCAAGTAAAATGTATAGTATATTAATCCATGTGATTTGATTGTTCTTTTTTGACAAACGCCAAGGGAAATAATTAGTGTACAGTTGATGTACAGAGAATATTACCTGTTTTGGATGTTGCCTTCTATACATAAGAATATAATTTTACCATATTTAAAACTATCAAATTGAGTTCAATTTTATTGAAATTAAAATTACCTATCGTAAACAAAAAGCAAGTGAAAGTGACACAGCCGTATATATTTACAGTTAACGCTTTCTTTCACGGTTGACAAATAGGCAAATGGAATTGGTTGATAAATAAACGAACCTAAAATAAACTAAATAAAATTAATTACTTAAGTTAATAAATGTGGTTCTTTAACAAACTAATGCGAAATAATAAACAATAAAATTGTCAACGCTCCTGAGGCGTGAAAAGTATATATAGTAATTTTCTATAAAAGCTCTTTCATAAGCTCAGCAATTATGTAAAACACGTCCTAATCAGCTGGGATGTTATAACACGCGCTATTTTATTCATAATTAGATAATTGTTTTGAAAGAATTGTCCCGCGGACTGTAACTATGATGTTCTCAGTTGACAATATTCTAATAAAGATACAAATGATCTGGTATTTTTCAATTGTATTGTAACTATATATATACATCACAATCAATTGTAACTATATACATCACAATCAATTGAGTTGATATTTGTTTCGAATAATTTTGTGTCATTTTCTTCAACTTCTATCAACTGTTAACAATCTATAAATTCTATAATTGTGTCATCCGATCGGTTACAGATAAAATGTCTTTTTAAATTAATGTTATAATTTTCCCAATAATTTTCCCAACTGAAGTCTGTATATAAATTATTAATTAAACTTTCAAATTTAAATTATTGAAGTTTTACGGTATAACAACACATATTATATAATAATAATAAAACAAAAATTAACGTAGTCTCTCAAAAGTTCGCATTTTGTATACACTCCTTTTTATATAGTATAATGACGATTTTTTGGGCTGACAATTTTATACTGTTAAAATAAAGAAAGAAAAATTATAATAAAAATATTATGAATAACAGAATATATGCATTGAACCTGGTTGATTAATTTTATTAGATTAATTTTCGGTTAATTTATAGTATACCTTATTATCTATTTTTTTTATTTCTTACATTCAAAATTACTCTTGTATAAATAAATACTTGTATAAATACTATGAACACATATTCCATGAGGCGTATCATTCGAAACGGTACTTTGCTCGCTGGCTCAATAGAAAGGGATTATATTCTTCGCCCAGGTAGATCATATTATACACGCACTATATTTCTTATAAACTGGCCGTTGTTGATTTTATTAGCCGGGGGGGGGGGGCAATTTCCGCTCTCTGAGAGGTTATTCAATACACGATTGCCGTATGACGCTGAAAGACCGCAATTATTGTCGTTAAATATTCAAAATCGTATTTCTA
This sequence comes from Coelogynopora nodosa, assembly GCA_034780555.1. Lineage (NCBI taxonomy): Eukaryota > Metazoa > Platyhelminthes > Proseriata > Coelogynoporidae > Coelogynopora > Coelogynopora nodosa. Next base: position 13,475 of record JAUZND010081322.1, on the reverse strand, counting down.
AAAAAAAACTTAATGCTATACTTTTATTTGCCAACGTTGCTTCGACAAAGCGATACTTTGTTAGTTTCTTATTTTTTAAGATGTCAAAGTCTTTCGTTCTAACATAGCTTTTTCTGGAATCAAAATATAGAAATCGATAGATCAAAAAGCTTTTAGAGATTTCCGGTAAAATCATTTCGATCCAATCTATTTACTATTCCCGTTGTAAAATTGTATTTATACTTTTTATAATATCAGAACCGGCATTTAAATCACTGTCCTTATAGTCGTCTTTCTGTCCTAATTTTTAATTACTATTTTGTGCTAAATTTTAGTTAATTGTTATTATTTAATTTTTCTAATTATTCTTAATTTATATTTTTTTACCTCTATAACATGATGGTTTTAACAATTTCCTTCAATTTGATTGATTTGGAAAACAAGTTAAGAACTTATTTGTTTGAACAGTTTTATTGATCAATAAATAATTAGTTATATGGTAGAATAACAAAATTTGATATACACTGTAAACGGTATGAGTTGAAACAGACGTACGTACGTATGTGATTGATACCTTTGTGAAATATCTCTGTTAGTGAGTGTAATTTGTTTAGCGGCTATTTTCACGAACAGTTGTGCACTTAAAAAGGGACTTATTTATTTGGCAATAGTACTTATTAAAAAATATTAAATTTACTTGCTATTGTACAAAGGTTAATCTACATTTTGTTTGTTAAAACGACAATCTTGTTATACTTCACAATATATATTGTATTAATAATATCAACAGTCATTTACGTATTTACTAATAAGTCTTAAATAAAATAGTATTCATGATTGCAATCATCGCGTATCAAATATTGAGTAAAATTATTAATTTTAAAAGTTATATAATAATGATATATATTTATTAAATATCATTGAATAAATTTTAAAAAATCATTTTTTATCCATTAAATGGTTTAAACATATTAATTCGATTTAAAAATAAAATTTCCTGACAAAAAGGAAATGTGTTTTTCTTCAAATTGAAATATTCAATTCAAATAAAATACCTTATTGTAGTATCTTACTAAAGCGTAATAACTTTCAATAATATACTGTTTAACGCAACTATAAATAAACTTCGTTCAGTACATCAAATAAAATTGTAAAATAAAATCAAATAAGTTTTACTTTATACCTATAATTACATTACTATGCATATATAAATACAATTTACATTTTAAAAACAATTTTAACATTCTGTTTTTTTCACCGGATATATACAGTATATACAAGTTTTTGTCTATGAATATAGAACTTAAAAATGTTTTTGTAAACTTGCAATTACTTTGATATCTTTTATCTTATAATACAGAGATTTTGTAACATAACGTGACATATTAATCCAAACATGCTAGCATAATAACTCGGCATGCGGAAGAAGCATGCTGTATGTATAACAAACTGAGTATATTTCAAAAATTCATTTACTAAAAATTGAAATCTATATGTTATAATTATTGTTTTATATAATAATCAGAAACATTTTCAGCAAAAAGCTTTCATATATTTTTCTATTTTTTAAAGTGATGATAGTGTTATTTAACATTATTATTATAGAGAGTAATAAAACTGCTGTCACTGCAGTCGGTAAGTTTTCTGAGAAATCTTTGGTTGTTTCTGAATAAAATGATTGGCAACTAAAACAAGACAGAAAATTATAAGTTTTATAAAAAAACATCAATTTCAATTATTATTTCCAAGATAAAACACAACTTAATTAGAAATTTGTATTTATAAATTTAAACTCAGTTAGCAGATGTTTCAATATAAACTTGAACAAAAATCTGAATATCTGTTATTTTGCAGAAAACATTAATATTTTTTCATTATTAATACAAACCTACTTACAAAACATGCTTACTAAGCTAACTTATAAGTTACCCCGTGACTGATAGAAATAACTTCTAAAGATATACATATTTCCCAAAACATGAAATCTCCAGACTCTCTTATATATTATTATCTGAGCTTTGTAGTTTTACATAATATAAGGAAAATCATTTATAATTTTTTTTTTAGAATTTTCATTATCAAAGTATAGAAGGAAGTAAACTAAATACTGCATCTTTTAATGGTCTGGAATAGGCTCCTAATTACGAACTATCTAATATCTTGCAATAATTATCTTCAAAACAAAGTGCATAATAAATACCATCCTCTGTCCTCGTTTAGCTGTCCTTCCTATACTTAAAATACAATTAAATTATATATATATATATATAAATTATGATAAAATACAGATATATATATATGTATATTTTAAAAATTATGAAATTTGTTTGAATGTGATTAATAAAGGCAACAAAATAACAGTATAGGTTCATAACAACACGTAACATAAGATCCTAAGCAAACCTTTCCAAGGGAAGGAGGGAATGGTGGGGAAAGGAGGGGTAAAATGTAGTTAGAAAATAAGAAAAAATAAGGTGGAGTGGGAGAAAAAAGAAGGGGGAGAGGAGGAGGGTAAGGGGGGTATAGGGAGGAAAAGAGAGAGAGAAAGAGGAAGGGGATGGTTCAAATTTGGAATCCTCCCCATGAAAAAAAACTGCAGAGCAAGTTTGGTCCTAAGTCCCTCAACCAAAAAATTGTTGATAATTTTCTTACTTGTAGCATTCTTCTATCTGGTATTTCTGTTTGTTGAGGCAAAGTTCTTGTTCATTCATGGCTACTTCCTTTTTTAGAATTTTTGTTTTCACGGTTGTTGTTCGTTCATTTATATTTGTTGTTTGATTGTGTCTTTGGATAGCGTGTTTTGAATGTTACCTATACAATAGACTATTCTCTTGCGTTTTGTAAATTTAAAAGTTTTATTTTATTTTTAAAGTGTTATCAATATGTGTATATTACTGTTACATCTAACATATAGTATGTCTTTACAGTATAATAAGTTTTAAAAATTATACATAAAAACATGCAATTTTGCTAAATATAAACAGTTCTTTATACCTGATTACAAACCCTTAATACTCCCCAAATACCCTCAAAATCCCTAATACGTAGCATCTCTTTATTTCGTCGACTTTTTTGTTCAAACTTGCATTTCACAAATACTAAAATACTTCAGTATATTCATGTCATTTACTTGTATTGTGAAATATATAAGGTTCATCTTTTATCGTATATATGCTGCTGAAGCATATATCAGTTGAATGGTTATGAAATGATATACAATGATAGAATGATAACATAACATATAAACATATTGAACTGTAATTTTAAACTTAATGTAAACTCAATCACTGTATAGTTGTGTATAGTAACCAACAATTAATTTAGTGAAAATACGTTATTAAGTTATAGATCCAAATGTTTGTCATCTAGTAAGATTATTTCAAATAAATATCAGTTGATAATATTTTTGCCTCATATTGATTAATTGTATTCGATTATAACGTGCGCGACAGCGCGCTTGCATCTGTGTAATTAATTTCATGTTCTATATATACGAAACAACTGTAATTAGTACAATATATTTTATAAGGCATATAACAATAAATTTCAACATTTTTAACACGATTATTATTAAAAAAATCAAGTTATATTGTCCTACAATGCATGATACAATTATATAATATCGATTACCCGTAGATTGCACGTTTGTTCAGATAATGTAAAATATTCTAACATCTTGGAAACAACTATAATTAAAAAAATCAGACCGTAATTTACGCACTATTTATTTTGAAATAATTAGATCATTGATAATGTGGTGTTTGATAATAATAATTGTTTAGTGGAACGGCCATTTGTGAGGGTAAACATGACACATATTGTCTTTTCTACATGTGTAGTAGTGCAAGTTTGTATTATATTCCACTGAGTTGAGTTACGTGGGTTGGTAGCATTCACGTCATCATTTGACATTCTATTAAAGAAGTAATTGTTCGTGTTTTGAACTATTTATTCCGGCTATTTCAAAGTAAAATTAAATCCGGCATGGACCCCAATAAAACGGGCCTCTAACTTGACAATGAAAATATAAATCGTTTTGCAGGTATACTAAAATATTGCCCCTGAAACGAGAGGGGCTGAAGAACAAGTGAGTGAACATCAAGATCTAATCGTTTGAGTTATAATATATCATTAAGATCTTTAATAACGGTCACACTCTCAAAAATAATCATAAGCTGGCTATAAAAAAATATGTATACTTCATTATTATTATATATTCTATTATAGAATATCACTGATTTTATTATTTGAAGTATGACTATCATTGAATTTATATTATTAAAATTGGTTAAAGCACTGACCATTATTGTACTATTTCAAGCTGCATTAAGGGAAAGAGAGTACATTTCATTGATTGGACCCGTTAATTTCAAGAAGTCGTCAGTAACAATATAAGCTTTATTTTTACTGATTCTATACCTGATCTAGAAAATAAAAAAGGGTTGTATCTAAAATATTGGGAAATATATATTGATGACTGTATTAAAATGCTATTCGTACGTCTGCATTAACTATATTGGGATAGTTGAATAAGCTTTGCAATGGTGTAACAGTAGCGTTGTCGGATATTATGTAAGATTGGGTGGAGGGGGCCAATCCAGCTCCTGTCACAATATGGTTATTTGGCAGTGCTAAACATTTTCGTGGTGTATATAAGCTACATTTCATTTAAAGGCCTCTCCATTCAATACTCGTTGATTATATTTCTTGAAATTTCTAGAAATTTGTGTTAATCAACAAAATGTTCTGATTTTATTGATTTAAATAACAGGTTTACATTATAATACTTTGCAGCATATATATATATATATGTTTACATGTATGTATATTCGATTTCTATACTAGTGCAACTAATTCAACTGAGGCCAATTCATTATTAATTTTAATTTCAATTCGCAACTTTTTTTTCTCGGAGAGCATAACCATTTTTTCAAATATAATAATTTTTTATTCATATATTACATAACATATAAAAGACATAAAATAGCCTTTCTGATTATTAAAAAATATATAAAGTTATAAAGAAGACAATTTTGTATTTTAAGTTTGCGATATTTAAAATATATTTTTCAAATGTATAAATGATTTATTTACAGTTTATAATAATGTATTTATATGTATTTTTATTCCATTTTTAATTTCACATATGGATGATTAGTCGATGACAATAAATTGAGTCTCTTTAAAGTCGTTTAATCCTTTATAGGCCGTCGTTTTTGTTGTGGAATTATAATAATCGGGTTACTATGAGATAAAATAAAAGTATGTCAATTTGAAAAAAATGATATATTTATTTACTTTATTAATAACTGTAATTAATTATGGCACGTGTAATATGTCTATTTTATTAATACATCGTAATATATAATAATAATATATGTAAAAAAGGATGTTATATTTGTTTGTTTGTAATTTAACTCTAAAATTGTATTATATATATTTCGTGGATATATTATTTTACAGATGATTTTGGAAATCTTGCTTTTCATAAATCGTAAATCCATAATTAATTCTTATAAAATCCTTAAATTTAAAAATACCTGTAATAATCCATGCGACAAATGTAAGTAGATGCTTTACTTATAACATGTTTTCACATTATATACAGGGCCTATATATATACAATTTTAATATAAGCTTATTAAGAAGGTATTATTTCTTATTTATGCTTTTTGTCAAAATGAAACACACAAAGTCGTGTTACAAATTTACAGTTGCTGGAAGCAATGTGATAAAACTAAAGAATCCTCTTAAAATATCAATAACATGGCGCAGTCTGTTAATTTCATATTTAGCTACCTTTGATGTACAAAACATTGATTAATTGTGTCTCTTCGACATTGTTGTATATAATTATAGTAAAGAATTATATTCTCGGGTGCGTGTGTTCTATCAAATAAGCATGCGTTGTTTTTGTTTAATTTCATAATTTTTGTTAGATGTTTTACAGTATATTATATACGTTATAGAAAAAACTGACATCTATTACAGCTGTACATTAATAGCGTCTAACTTTTCTTGATTTTTTTAATTATTATGAATAGTTTTATTTGATTATATTTATATTGGATGCTCTAATTAAATACGAAAAAATCGTTGCTCTTTATACTATGTGTGCGATTATATATATAAATATTACATTCTTATGTATGTGACTATACTCGTATATATATGCGATTACCTATGTATTAAAAAGTGAGATACAATGAGCTCTGTCTAACAAAGGTTTTTTCTATATATTTTGTCTATTACGTAGATAATTATTTTTCTATTCATTCTAAAGATTATTTTCTAATACCATAGCGTTGATAATACCTTTCCTTATGGTACAAGTGCTGGTACACATGCGCCGTGGGTTTTTTATCCAGTATATATGGTACAACTCTAATGTATCACACTATTACTCTAAAGTATTAATCTATGGTATAACTTTTTATGGTAACTACAGATTGATAAATAATGTATTCAACGCAGAACTAACTGAAGAACAAGCTTACACTATTAGAGTAGTGACCCACGACATTGCTGCATTACAATTGAAACTAATACACAGGCGCAACCTACTTGTTGGTCATATGACAGAATGTGTAGTGTAGAATGTGACAGAATGTGTAAAAACATTTAAAAACATTAAAAAAACATTGAAAAAACATGTAGAAACATGTAAAAACAGTAATAAAATATAGTTTGCTTTGGTTTAGATAAAATAGTTAATCACATTTCAATTTGGTGTTGCACTCAAATTAATTTTTTTTGAATAAGGTTTAAACCTCAGTGTCAGTTCCCAAAACTAAACCCACTGCATGTTTTGCTGTGAGTGGTCAGTTAGTGGTCAGTGAGTGGTGACGACCTTAGTTGACCAAAGGTCAGAATGACATCAGTTGTACGAAAACGTAGAAATTATTTTTGTACGTTCTAGTGTTAAAATATACATATATTAAATTATTCAGAAACTTTCACAAATCATTATACCTATTATGACACCCTTTATAACAGAGCAATTAAGACAACTCTTATCTTGACAATTTATTCTACATATTCTAACATATTATATTATTTATGTTAATTCAAACATTGATAAGATAATTTCAACAATAAATAAATTCGATGATTTTAACCCATTCGATTGAGTATATTGCTCATGCCTGATACAGGGGGTCGACCGGATCCCAGCTGTCTATTTAAATATGCTTTTAATTCACTATCGATAATTCAACTAAATATTATACCAAAATGGTAGACTACTAGTTATACCAAAAATGTAAAATAACAGTTAGCTTCATAACTTTTAAAACTTTATTTTGATCTTCAACTTTGCACCAGGTAATTTATTGATTAAAAATGGCTAGGTATATATCCAACTACCTCATCGTACAATATATGACATATATTTTAATGTATATAAAATGTATTTTGTGTGCGATACATCGGAAGTTATGCATAACTTCAAAAATCAAAGTCATGCTGAATATTATTATACAGTTACTATGCTTAAACATTTTCGCGCAACATATTACTATGAAATACGTTTGCTGCTTTATTGTGTATTTATTAATTATTCAGTGTGAAATGGGGACACAATGATGTTCCCCAAAACATGTTATTTATAGTATTAAGTTTAAAATATAATCACGAACAGATGCACCATATTAGCCAATTAAACACCTTTTTAAGGACAGTTTGATATTGTCAGGTTTTTTTTACTGACAACATTTCCTCTTTTTGTCACGCCTATGTAGCTAAATTGGCCAGACTGTGTGGGTGCTTTACGTATCAGCAGAACCGTTTTTTTTTTGTTATTGTAAAATTCATGTATTGTGACAAAATTGATATACAAATTTGTATTCATTTTTTAAATACGTCAAGCTCGTGAAAGTGTAAGATAACATTAAACTAACCAAACATGTATAGACTGTTGAAAGTATGGGAAAGCTTGCCTCATAGAATATTAAATAAAAACAATCAGGAATTAAAACAAAATAACTCACAAATTATTGAAACTCAAAATATACAGAAAATATTTCATTATAATAAAATATTTGTATAATAATATTTTACTGGTTTATATTGTAGGTTTCATACTTATTCCAAATTATATATATTATGTTCATATTAGAAATGTTGGAACACGAAAATTAGGTGATGCTAAGTTGCAAAATTAAGGTTTGTGCAAATATTTTAAATATATTTTGAAGAAATAAACGTGACATTTATTTAAAATAACAATTCATCAAAGCTATAGCTTTTCCAACGAATAAAAGCACCAATGAGTAAAAGCGTCGTTATGTTTTAGGATTTGAAAGCTACATTATACTCAAAAATGCTATAATGTAAAACGTATTATAGTATATTCATCTCTGCAGTTTTTGAGTATAAATAATTAGCGAATCTTTTTATTCAGATAAAAAATAAAGTTTTTACGAAAATTATCAATATCTACAGAAATTGCATTGTTCAGATCAAATTCTCCAGATTATAGCGAAAGTATTCGTTATGTTCTTCATGTAACAATTAAATTGACATCATATTGATGAATACATAATTAAATCATAACTGTTTGATTTATAGAAAGGAATGTCACAAAATATGCTGTTACATGTTCTAAAATGTAGACATTGTTTATTATAGCCATTATAATTTAATCATATTTATTTATGGAGTTTTTTTTCAATTCAAAACAATAATGATCTTAGTGTTAGGCCTATATCATGTAAATATAATAACTAAGATGACAATATAAAGAAGTTATAAATTTCGTACCGTTTTCAGAATTTTGCTTTTTTTAAATCATTTTACGTGTTAGGTCAGCTTTACCCACATTATAGCATTTGTTCCAAATCTAAATTTTAGTTTAAACAAAAGTTCTTTTTGGCAAATCTACCCTCTATTTGACCACGGCACGGCGTACAGTATATTTTAATTGTGTTTTATGTCAGTGAACGGCTCTTAATTAAATATCAAAATGAACGTAAACACAATTGTTGTCAAATACATTAAATACGAATTAATTGTAAGACACATAAATAAATACGTTTACCAGACAATGCAGATCGTAAAATTAAAAAAAATGTCAATATTATATAATGAAACCTACCTTACAGTATCTCTACTATAATTAGAAAATATGACGTACAATTATTGTTAAGTTCAATTTTAAATATGTCAACTGAAAATATTACCTTCGCATCTCATAAACATAATCGCTCGTGTTAATTGAAATAATATATTTTAAAAAATTACGTATGTAATTCATGAACAATTTTTTAAAGTTGTTATCTATAAAAATAATATATCAAACGTACAATACTAAAAACTCTAAATTAAATTTCTCAACCCATTATAACTACCCAAAACTGGATAAAAGTCAAGTGTCTTTAATAATAAGTTTTTTTTGTATTTATTTATCTGCGTCAAAAGATTTCCAGATTAAATAGACAATATGTACGAATTAACATAAAAACATACACATATATATATATATATTGAGGTAAGTAAACAGGAAGAACGCGTTGCGGTACAGTGAAGGCTGCAACGATGTTTTCCAAATAAAAGTAACCCTGTACAGGATAGTCTTAAAAATTATGAATGAACAAATTGAAGAAGGCTTAAACAATATAATATTAATTAAAATGTTCCACCGCAGGTAGTTGTCAAAATTAGGCTGGAGACTTGTATAAAATCTTGTCAAATAGGATAGTTATATATTATTATATACAATGAACAATGCAATTATGTAAACATGAACTTTATATGGCTGCAAAACACTCAGGAGATATAATATATAATCCTAACAATATAATAATGAAAGGGGAAGAAGTAAAGAGGCTCTGAATTAGTACATGGGTGACATGTATGTATAACTACAGAGGTCGGGTCGGGTGAATTCCCGAAAATTAGATATAGTTTCAGGTATACATGTACATTGTGATTTACAACTTAGCTATAGGCTTATTATATAATAGTCTGCGGGTGAACACATCGGTATAACACAAACAAATACAGGAACGTCGTTGTCAGCAACTGAATAAAATAATATGATCAATGTAAAACATAGTACAAAATTGTTGCTCATCAATTTTTTAGATGATAATTTATTAATAAGCCATATGAATATTTATGTCTGAAATTATAAAAAAAAGAAGTAAAGTAAAATATACACTCACAGGAGCCGTTGACCAGTGCAACTTAATTAGTAATTCATAACACGATCAATAGGTTCATTATGAAGGTACAAAAAGGCATACAACATAATATATGTTACGTTTAAATAGTTGAACATAATTAAGCATAATGTATTGTAACTTGATATTATTATGAATAGGTATTGAATAATCATTTAGTAAATCTAAACTTATCTTGTATATTACCTTAAATATGGTATACTATGTACAAAACAATTTTTTTCCGTTTATTACAATTAACATAACTAATTAATTAAATAAAGATAAATACAATTGAAATTATTGGACCAATTATGTAATGTGCAATTTACACTAGTAGGCCTATGATTTAGGCAAAAGTAAAAACAAACAGTAACAAAATCATATAAAAGATATCGCATAATATATAGCGGAGGCAAATATCAACACAGATGGTAACAGTAGGAAGTCAGAGAAATCAAATTAGGACTAATAGCTGTATGTGTATGTATGTACATGATTCAATAGTATCACCGATGGGAAATATCACCCAATACATGATTAGCGTTGTACAATAACAATCAATAGAGTGTGGATAATAATATTGGCAGATGAAAGCTGTTACTGTCAAACTTTTTTCAATCTAAAAGTAAGCTCCTTGATGTACTGATATTGAAAGATCATCTGGGTCGGATAGTATTAATACAATAATATCAATAAATGGCATGTGTCATGTGAATTTTAATCAAACCAAAATTGGACTCTGTTAGAAAAGAAATCGAAATATAACATTAATATTATGTACACATTGACTAATTGTCTGCGGAATAAGTTATCCACAAGAAGTTGACTATTTTCCTAAACCGGTCTAAAGTGGTAAATGCCAGGATCATCAACTAGGCCGGGATCAAGGCTAAGATCACGCGATGGTACCGCCCTGTAGCCAGCAATATGCCCCGTGTCAACCAACTCCCGCAACTGCCCCGCGGTCCAGGCCTGCAGGGATCTACGACCCGCCTTGGCCAGCCCTGCCTCGCGTTGCCATGCAAACCGAACCGCGCGTTTCTGAGCGGAACGGGTGGCCCGCTCTTCGGCCGCCTTCACACTTCCGCCGTAGAGCACGTTGTACTGGAGATGCTCGCGTCGGAATTGGAGATCGACCAGCCTGTTGTTGTTGTTGTTGGAACCGCGGCGTCGACTCATAGTCACGTTGAGCCTTCCATTGAAGGCCCGAAGCTGGCTGCCTCGCCGGAAGAGGGTCTCAATGCTGTTCAACTCTGCCCGGCTAGTTCGAGCCGCCTCCTTGACGAAGAAGTGGTCCACCCGATCATGCACCGGCTGGTAGATGAAGAGCTGCCGGGATCCGTTGAAGGCGGCGGTGATCAGTGTCTTCAGCCACACCGGATCAGACAGTCCACCGGTATTGACAGTCATCAATCCGCTGTTTATGTCCGCAAACAGAGTGACACCTGGGCCAAACATCGGGCCCACCCTGGACAGCCCCGAAAGCGACCAGTCGAGCTGGGCCCAGGGCCTCGCCGCCAGGACAGTCGGTCGCACGAGACTCAGCCGCTGGAAGTTCCCGTTGTCCCGCGCGAAGACACAGTCGTAGGCGGAGGTGAGCCTCAGTCTGCCCAGTGGATCCAGCATCGCGGGATACTCGACATGGATCCCGTTGATCCGGCCGGATTTGTCCAGTTGGGGCAGCCTGTCGGCCAGATTGTAGCCGGTCAGTGAGAGCCAGAAGTAGGGACTGAGCAGGGTTCTCACCCGGAGCAGATTGTCATCACTCGCGATGTACTCGTCCGGCTGCCAGCTGTACATGTCCAGGCTGGCTGGCTGCGTTTTAAATCGTCGTAGCCGGTCGAACAGGTTGCGCCAGTCCGGCGAAGTCCACTGCCGCGACAGTGGATCGTAAAACCGACCCTTGATCAACGTGAATCCCGTATTCACGTCGTGAATACCGCCGGCGAAGCCAATCGGGAGATAGAACGCGCGACCCAGCGAGGAATCGGAACTGACAGTCTGGGTCTGTTCACCCGCCTCGGTGTAGGTGGCCGACCAAACAATCGTCTCCGTACTGTCGAAGACAACTAGCGGCGAGCCGGCGTGATCACACACGACGAAGTAGTGCCGCCCACTCGACACCCTCTCCAGGGAGAACAGACGACCGTGAACCGGGTCGTAGTAGAAGGCGACGAGGTCCTGCTGCTGGTAGTCGTACATGTGGGTGACTCGGTCGGGATGCCGGAGGTCCGAGTAGAAGAACTGGGTCATTGTGTCGGCCTTAACCAGATCCCGGATAACAACCAGCCGATCGTAGGCGTCGTAGAGAAACTGGATTCGATAGCCGCCCGAGTTGGAATTGAGTTCGGCCAATGTCAGCAGACCTTTGCTGTTGTGGTAGAAATTCTCGCGGTCGCCTTGAGAATGTGTTGACCGTTCACTAAGGAAACCGTCTGAATAAAAGACATAGTTTACCGTGCGAGTGTCCCCAGTGGCCGAAGTGCTGTTAACCCAACTAATAAGATCACGAGGGTCATAGGAGAAGTCAACACGTGATCCGTCGTCCGTATTGATTGCCTGCACCTGACCATTGCGATAATAGATGCGTTTCTTCACGTTGTTGATAGACACGACATTTAACAGTCGGGTTTGACCTTCGTAAAGAAAAGTGGTAATCCTGGAGGGGAGCTCTTTCTGTCGATTCTCAATGGTGGAAATGCGGCCGTCACCCAGATAGTTAACGGTAAGCGCATATAGCGACCCTCGCAGAATCGTCTGCGCCAGATTCATGCTAGTCATTCGACCGTGACTATCCGAACGGATACTCACTTCCAAATTCTTGCTCGCATAACGTATGGACAGCTTCAGTGATTTCCACACCACGCTAAACTCCCGCATGGTCAACACACTGCCAATCACTCGGTCGTACTTAAAGGGCACTGAATGTGTCAACGCCTTAGCCCCACTGCCAACAACAATCTCGCGCATAGTCAACTTGAAATCTCGATCGTAGACGTACCTCAACACGGCCTTTCTCAGACTCATAGACGACTGAGCCCTCCTGCTACTGCCGCCGCCGCCACTTGGAAGACCGAAGTCCAGCCGACTCTCGACAATCATCTGACCCAGGTACCGGTGTCGGGTCTCCAGTCGGAACCCGCTCTCACTGTCCTCGACCAGCACACGGCCAACCAGATGCCCCCCTCCCGCTGCCGCAGCCGTGAACTCGGCCCGACTCGAGCCCGCCACAATCTGGCGCACGCGGCCCGCTAGCGTGTGGCCGATGTTGACCCGACGACCGCTGCCCCCATCGTCGCTGGGCAGAGTGAACCTGGTGAGGCGGCCTGCGGC
>JAUZND010081311.1:0-16018 GCA_034780555.1 Coelogynopora nodosa | reverse complement strand
TACGCTCAAATAATAACACCATGATATCCCAGCACTCCGTCTTGGAAGAAGCTATAAAAAGAAGTTGGTACATATTTCGAGATCAAATTAGACAGCAAGTTGGACAGCTGTAGGCATGGACTGGTCAAGTTGGAGAAGGCTATATAAAAAAATTGGGGAGAAAGCTGGAGGAGTAAGTAGAAAGACAACTTTCATACTACTATTGCAAGAGTTCAAGGAGATAACCTTTGATCTAAGCTAATAAAATAATTATTTTTACACATCTGTGAGAATCTCTTTTGTACATACTTGTAAATAACATTCCCTTGTGTGTTTATGATGGTTTAATTATTTTAAAATCTTAATTACACAAAGTGTTTATGCTACATTTTTGTCTGATTGGAAGATAATCAAGCCATATTCATGAATTTGGTTGAGCCATATTTCAATATAAAAGTTTCATGTATATAATTCATTTTTTCAAAATACTTTTAACACTAATTTGAAATGCATTTCGGCCCAATTTATGAAATAATGACATATCAAGTCATGTTTAATCATACACATATATGTCTGTTATAAAATTATCTATTTGATTAATTGGTTTTTATATTACTATATTCATTAGGAAACCTAATACTAATTCATAAAAAACATATAAATTTAGAAAAATATAGGAATTTTACATGCAATAAAACAGCTTATTTCTTTTTGTAAACAAATTCATATATGTGCACTGATTGGTTAATTTTTTTAATGCAATGTGCGTAATATTGATTCTTTCATCAATTTTAAGTATTTAAGTATGCTTATAATAGCCGTAGCATTTCTAGTATTTATATTTAAATCTGTGGAAGTGACCCACTCATTTAAATAATTTATTAATTATGTTAGTACTCTGTTAGTTCAATTATTCTGTTTCTTAGCTTTATTTAGGTACCTATGCCACATATTATTTTCAAATGGGAAAGAATCTAGCCATCTGTTTTTATAAGGTGACCCCCTCATTTGATTAGTTTTTTCAGTTGATTTGTTTTGTTTCTTAGCTTTATTTTGATACCTATGCCACATGTTTATTCAAATGGGAAAGAATCTAGCCACCTGTTTTTATAAGGTAACCCCCTCATTTAATTACTCTGTTTCTTAACTGTTATTTTGGTACCTATGCCACACATTTTTTCAAATGGGAAAGAATCTAGCCACTTGTTTTTATAAGGTGACCCCCTCATTTGATTACAGTTTCTTAGCTTTATTTTGGTACCCATGCCGCTCGTTTTTTCAAATGGGAAAGAATCTAACTGCCAGTTTTTATCCAGTGACCCCTTCATTGGATTAATCCATTCCTTAGCTTTATTTTGGTACCTATGCTGCATGTTTTTTAAATGGGAAAGAATCTAGCTGCCTGTTTAAATAAGGTGAACCCCTCATTTGATTACACTGTTTCTTAGCTTTAATTTGGTACCTATGCAGTGCGTTTTTTCAGGTGGGAAAAGGCTGCCAGTTTTTATGGAACTGGGATGTGTGAAAAACGCATAAAAAAACACATGGCTAAACACACGGCTAAATGCATTGCAAAAAACATCTTTGCCATGTATTTTTTTATGGAATTGGTATTACAATCAGTACTTTTTATTTGTTTTATAATTAAAACAAAAAATTATGCTATGACATAGCACCATAATTATTTTAAAAAATGAGTTATATGTAGGCTGTAGCCTATGACTATAATGTGTAACTCATAAAAAAAACTTTTTGTGAAAAAAATGCAGCAAAACAGGTCAAAACTATAAAAAAAGGTCAGTTATTTAAAAATTATTAAAATAGCATGTTTGCAAATATTTTAAATTAAATTTAAGCTAAAAAAGCCTAAAGGTGGTTAAATTTAACTTGAATATATTAATAAAAATACAAATCAGTAAATGCCATCTTAAAACTAGTTTATGGTCAAAACATACCCAGTCAATATATAGTTGTAGGTGAAAATGACCATTTCTTTTATTTAAAAATTAAATAAACATACCCAGTTATATATATAGTTGTAGGTTAAAAATTACCATTTATTTTGGTTGTAAATTAAATAAAAGAAATAAAAGAAACATATTAACTCATTAGTAATTACAAATTAAGAATGAATTTTTACAAGTATGCATATAAAATACACATACTATTATTACATATGTTAAATTATAACTTTTTTTCAATATACCATGAATAATTTAATTTTAAAAAATCTTAAGAAAATAGATGAAATTAAAAATAAACATTTAGAATCATTCCTGACCTATAGCCATAGGTAAATGTTTTGACTAACCAAGAATTAGGTATGTTTTGAGTGACCAAGGTATATTTTGACTGACTAAGGTATGTTTTCACCTGTGTATATGGCATGTTTTGACCTGATACCACACTAGAAAAAAAAAGCCTAAATACTAGGCGATTTCGCGCCTAAGTAAATTTGCGCCAATTGGTAAGCGAAAAAGCGCCTAAACAAGGTAATAAATATTAATTTAGGCGAAAAATCGCCTAACTACTAGGCATTCAGCAGAGCCTGCTAGTTAGGCGAATTATTGGCTAGACGGTTGGCCAAATATACAACACCAATATCCTATCTGCATTTTCGTGTATGAAATATATAAATTAAAATTACTGTGAAAAAAGATAAATAATATAATACTGTATTAAGTGAAATAATACAAAACTTCATGCATATTTTGCGAAAAATGCAAAAACTATAAAGTATTTCACAAAAAATACCGCTCAACGATAGCAATTCTATATAGATTTAAATAAGCTGCGCTATTTGCTTAAAAAACTAATGAAAGAAATACATATAAACAATAAACTTTAAAAACATTAAAATTTTTAAGCATTTCATTCAACATTTATCCACATCCATTCGTTTTATTCATTTAGATAAATTATTTATACACCTACAAAAAAATTAATTACTACGAATTGTATTTGTCTATACCCATAAACACGTTTAACAGTTCATTACATGGCTTTTAAATATTATTAATTACTTCAGCTATATCATAATATGAACCAACTAATTATGTACAACCTAATTAAGACAAAACAACTTCAAACAATATTAATACCACAAATATAATATAAATTTTCATTATATATAGGTACATTATACAAACATAGATATATTGTGGCACCATTTATAAATGGCCCCGTGAGAAAATATTTAATAATATACAACATTTTGTAATGAATATAATATTTTAAAATTCATAATATAATATTGTAGTACTATAATTTACTAATAATATTCTTCATTATTTGTTTAAATAATTATAGCATTTCATCACTTAAAATAATTAAAAAATTACGTAATTTTATAATTGAAATGTATAATTATTAATTGAGTGTTATATTTAGATATATAAAGATAATATAAATCATTAATTGTAAATGGCATGCTAATATAAAATCATCGCAATTAATATATATGCATTTTACTGTAATATTTTGATTCTATTTCATGATGAAGTAAAACTAACGTAAAACTAGTATACATAGAATTATTTCATTAATATGAAAGTATTTAATTACATTGTATAATTTTTATTAGCGATTATAATATTAAATTCAGATTTTAACAAAATAAAACTGTTTGGCATAATTTAAAAAGCCAAAAATAAATAACGTTAGTACATTATATTTTTTGACAATGTTGTAAATCCATAAATTGATAATTAAAATATGCATATATTATGTAACAATAAAAAAGTAATATAGTATTCAAGCCATCCATCAGGGAAGGATTGGAGAAATTGGAGGATATAGCTTAAATATTAAGAAAATTATCATCATTTGAATTTCACAGTTTTTCACTGTTTAATTAAATATTAAAATTAAAAATTTCACTGTTTAATTAAATATAATTACTCTGTTCAATTAAATATTTCAATTTATTGTTTTAATATTCCACTTAATATTGCGCTGAAAGTTCATTTAAGTTTGAGCGGTGTTTAAATCTGCGGTTTTTTGTCGGTTTCAGTTTTTTAATTATTGGTTAATTGTTTTGAATATAGTCAGTGATCTAATTTTTGTAGTTAATCATGCCTACCGTATTTTCATGCCCTCTCAAACCTCCAATTTGTTATAATTTTCACACAAAGTACATTTCTGATGACCTCCTCCATATTAAGAATCATTCCAAATTTCGTAATTTTGTTATCGCTTGTCCCATTTGTTCTTTTAAATTGAAAAGTCACCCATACCTTAGAAAACATTCTTAGAGGCAAACATCCAGAATTATACGTAATTGGCACTAAAACCCATGACCATGTGAGTGTTTCAAGCCAAGTTGGACCTCTTCAAGCGCCAGAGTCAGAATCCAATCAATCCAATTCCAACCAGACAGGTCGGTCAGCTTCCAGACTCAGTGCCTGCTATAACTGATTCAGGTCATTCTTCAATCAAGGAGGTCTTTGCAGGCTTTCATGCTACATGCAAAGTGGAAAACTCAATAAGTCAGGTAGCTGTTTAAAATGTTTAAAAATTTAATACATTAAATAAATTAATTTTGAAATAATAACATCAATAATATAAAATTAATATATTTAAAATGTGTATATTTCTAAAGATAATTTAATATTATAATAAGTTCAGTAAACAGTTAGACTTTTTTTAAATTTTTTAAAATTAATATTTTAATTTAATATAACATTATACATAAAATGTATTGATTCGGTATGGCTATAACTTTCAAAATAAAAATTATGTAGTTATAACTTCTAATAAATAATACTTTGAGCTTCAAATATATTATATCAATAGAAAGAGCAGGATAAATACTGAGAATCTATTGAAAATGGTTGAATATAATGATGTATCTGTAATAAAATTTTATATTTAATAAATTAATTTTTTATTAAATCCTAATAAATTTATCTATATAATTTATGTATTCATTTATATATTAAAAACAATTTTATAAGCTATACATTTTATATTTAATGTATAATATGGTGTTTAATGTATAATATAATAATAACAAATTAATATATTTTTTTGTTAAAATATTTAAAAATTATTAAAATAGTTAAAATTATATTAAAGAATTTTATGTTTAAAATTATTTTATATTACGATTTATAAATTATTTATAATGTATAACAATTTAGCTTAAATTGTAAAGAATAATTATTCAAATTAATTTTATTAATTTATAAATATATATGTCATAAAGATTATAAAGATTATAAGCTTCAAAAATACTTTATTAAAAAAGATATTACTCAATATAATAATTAATGTTTAGTATTTATAAAAATACAGGATTTACTATTGCTTTTATAGATAACCAAATAGTCTGATTTATTGTTCTTATTTTCTTTAATCTTTCAGAAGGCAACAAGTCAGATATATAAGAATGTTGGAAATTTATTGCAGCTGGTTTTAAATAAAGTAGAGAACACAGTTAGTGAAGTAAGCATATCATATTTATTTATATAAAGTATTAATGAAATAATTCAGTTATTATTTCAATATATTCAACAATTTTAAATTAATATTTTGCTTAAATAAAAATGTTTATGTTTAAAGTTTACATGTTTATATTTTACAGTAGTGACTTTAATGCTTTTTTGGTTAGTGCTCACTACAAAAAATTATTTCTATGTTATAGTATAGTAACAATGTTGGCTTTTAGTTAGAGTAGAATTACAGAAACAACTCTAGTTGACACTCTAACAGTTCGAAAGTGTCAACAGAATTGATAAATTTTGCTAACTATGACATCCCTGGCAATTTCCTTCTTTAGTGAACTTTTAATATTTTGTTAACTCTATTACAGTAACATATTTATTATCACATTTCATGAGTGCCGCTTTATATTTATAAGTTATATTTATAGTTTCTGTAATTTATGATAAACTTAGCAATGTTTTTAAAAATTAATTATTTAAAACCTGTTTTTCTGTATATTGTATAGGCTGCAAAGGTAGTCGAAGTTGGCTCTCGCTCAGATGATACAGAAGAGATACCTAACGATTATATATTTATTTTTGATTTGAATAATTTAGCGAAATGATTGAATAATTATTTTTATTATGCAAATTTGGTGTTTTCGGTTCATTTAATGTCTAGGTGATCTCGGCTGATAGCATAAATGTTTGTGTTGCAAGCGGTGCCAGTGAATTGGATCTTCTTCCTAATCTGAAAATCTCATACAGAGAAAGGCGCCAAGCATTGATGGTTATGCCTGGCCATCGGCGACTATCAGTCGTGAGGGAAAAATTCCCTTTTCTTACCCAATCCAACATGGTAATATTTTTTCATATTTTTAACTAGTTATATATTTTGTTAAGTAGTATATTTTACAGTTATATTATTATTGCATATGTTACTTAGCTTTGCATTTAAATATATAATTATGTATAATTATTTTGTTATCGAATCAAATCATTCTAAAAAAAGGTAATATTATTTAAACTTCTTACACTGATAAAGCTTTATAAGTATAGTGCCATGACTTCTTTAGAAAAGTATTTGTTTTTAAATCGTGAACAGATTGTTTTGTTAATTTAATTTTTTTAATGTTTTTAAATTTTATTTTATATGTTGGTTTAGTTGGTAAATAAGCTTATAAATCAATTGTTTACAATATTTTTTCAGTTAATAGCCGAACTTTATCTAATTTTGGACATTAGGGAGTCGTTTCAATCTACATTGTCTTCATGGGAGAGAAATTATCTTGAATTCAAAGAAAAGGCAAACGATGTCACTAAGCTGCGAAGCTGTTCAAGTTAGTAGCTTGTTTAAACATACTAGAGTATTAGTGACTAGAGTATAGTGTACTAGTATAGTACTAGAGTATAGTGACTCAGTTCACTCGTACTAAATTAATAGTCCATAATTTAATAAATATATTTTATGCAAAATTATATGTATATCAGTATAATTAATTCCGTTATTTAGAATTTTTCTCCTATTCTTTAAATATAAACAAATACATTATTGTCATAATATATAATAATTATTTTATCGAAACGAATAACGAATGTTTTATAAAAAACTAAATATTTCCCGTATTTCAATCTTTCATAAGTTGTAAAACTCATGTTAAACAATGGTAATAATAAAGAGTGAATAGGAAACAGAAGTTTAAAGTAAAAAAAAATTAATTTAGATTAGATTAGATTTCCATATATTTAAATTATACAATTTTAATAGACTGCATGAATGACAGCTAGCATCTGGATATGTAAAATTAACTGCACTGAGATTACGTATGAAAATCATGAAGAAAGAGTTGCTCAATCAAGTCTTCAATAAGATGGGAAATAATGTAAGGGGAAGCAAACGTAGAGTGATGAAAAGCATACATACCATATGTGTAAACAAAACATTATGACATCTCCACATGCGAAACACAGGCACGAGATTTTTATAACTGATATAACATCAGTCCATTTATGATGTAATCACAAGCTATACCTACATTGTATTTTAGTAAACAGTCAGCGAAACATAAGCTTTGCTATTTAGGTTTCTGGTCAGACATGAAATAAGCATGCTTTTCTCCTACTTTTTCTTATCTTGATGTGGTTATTTTCCCGTTAGGGGATTTTGTTGTCAAGTTTGAACGTTTCCTTGTGTAACACCTTTCAACGTGAATCCATATAATAACTGAAAGAACATGCATGTCCGACTGATGCAATTTATCTAAAATGTATAATGAAAAAATATATATATCGTGGTTTTTAATTATACTCAGCTTTAAATGATATCATATAATTTATTTTTGTATATGTAAGCTTATTAATTATATGTATATGTAAGCTTATTAATTATATATATATGTAAGCTTAATATTAATTATATGTATATGTAAGCTGTAAATTATTAATTCCATTATTGCATTGGTGAAATAATATGTAAAAAGGTAATTTTTATGTGATAATTATTTTTTAATGATGGTATTTCATAATAAAACAAATAATTTTTTCATAAATGTATTGTCCTTATATTGCTTAGACTAATGTTTACGATTTTTATTACTTAAATTATTATTATTATGTTGTACACATAATCATAATTTGAAATTTACTTTCTACACAGGTATCCAAAGCAAATCAACTTGTTCATGTGTGTGATCGAATACGCAATTTTACGGTCAGGGCGAGAACCTGCAAGCGCCCTTTACAAGAAACATTTTAGATGACTTTTGTTATTGTTTTTTATTAGTATAATGGAACTTTTAAATTTTCGGATATGTTTTTATGTTGTATGATATTATGATATATATATAATTATTTCATATGGAATTTCATTTTTTTAACATGTTGTTCTATTTATAAGGGTGTGTAACGTTATATTTTGTGCGTTTTACAAATTTATAGTATTCAATTAATTTACTAATTAAATTGAATAGAAATTAGGACGAGATTTATACCAAATGTAGAAAATCCTACAAATCAATTATAAAGGTAGGCGGAAAATCGCCTACGTTAGCAGGCGCTATATCGCCTGCAGGTTAGGCGAATTAAGCAGTAATTAGATTAAATGCGCCTAACTTTTAGGCGATAATTCGACTATAACTCAGGCGCGCCTAGTACTTAGCAAAACAGCGCCTGCTAGTTAGGCGAATCGCCTAGTAGTTAAGCGAAATGTGTCTAATAGTTAGTCGTTTTTTTAATTTATTGCCTAAATGTATAGGCGATCTGTTCCAACAAGGCATGTAGGCGTTTTTTCGCCTGCTAGTTAGGCAAAAAAAATTCTAGTGTACCATTCTCCAACACGACTGTAATAAATTATGCCGCCTGCTTTTCTATAGCATCATCGCCTGATATTCAGACGATCAGCAATTTGGGTGATCATGACGTGATCTGATTTTTAGCTTAAAATCTAATAGTGCCTGATAGTCAGGCCCGGCATGATTTTCAGATAAAGGGGGAATTTATCACAGCGCTACCGCCAAACAAAAAAGGAACTTTTTAGCCTGATTTTAGCTGAAACGGGAATTATAAATGTCTGATTTACAGGCACCTGAATTCTAGTCTCAGTAAAATGTTATAAATAACTATAGAATATGTACTTAATCTTAAAATAGGTACGTCTAGTAATTATATATATATTATTAACAATCGATTTCTTAACATAAATGGATGTATATGTCCCTTATTGGCAGACACTTAAGTTTTTTTTAAATTTTATTGTATTTAAGTTAATAGTATACTATAACAATATGAATGCAAATTAAATGCGACCTTAATGTTTAAATATATCAATAATAAATCCTAAAATTTCGTCTACAATTTATGAGTATTTAAAATTATTCTTAAATATTAATAGCTATATATCGTAAAAACAATAAAATCACCATATACAAAAATTATAATTAAATATTCACTTACTATTTTTGTTATATACGTACATCTGTGTTTTTATTTTCTGTGTTTAGAAGCTTTGAAGTTATGAAACATAAAGATTTGAAGATATAACAAGCACGATTTTAATTTGAAATAATAATATAGTATGTAATTAATTTACCGCTAATTACATACTCTTTAATTGTATGATGTGTCATTTATATAAAAATTCTATATTTTGTAATAAATAACTAGGCCTAGGCTACTTATAGTATCTGTTTATCTGTTTATCATGGTCTATAGTGTATAATGGTAAACATTGCATATTACGTCTATGTACAAGTTTAATATTACGCAAGTCATTTGGTAACATTACAATAGGAATAAATGTTTATATATTGTCATTATTTGATTGAAATTAATTTACAATTATAAGATACTATACATCGCATTATAATAATTAATATACAATGATTGTGTGTGTTGTCATATAATTACAATAGATCGTAGATAATTCCTTTCATACACATCAATACGTAACTCATCGCTGTCGATATGTGGTTGTGTGTCATGTTTGAAATTGTTTGTCACGTCCACATAGCAACGGTCACCATTTTGGACAACTCAATAGTAAATTTATGAAATAAGTCCAGAGAGAGATCGAATGCAAATACGACCGTGCGTGTCGAGAGGTTAAAGCAGAATGAAATGTATTTGTAAAAGTTTCTCTATTTATACTTATTGTAAGGTATGTGTAATAAGGTATATGTAAGGTAATGTGTATGCAGCAAAATCCAAATGAGTGAAAGTCAAAATCTTCATTAAAATCATCGTGCAATATATGGCCGTTATACACCACAATGGTATATTGTCTACAATTATGTTAAATTTCAACTGATTTTTAAAAAATATGCACCATGACGACTCATAGCTATATATTCTACTAATCTATCAATTTCATTTCATTCTACTATATGAAAAAACTGCTTTAATCAGCAGTAAATCACTGAAATGTCTATAACTTCGTTAAATTTCAATTGGTTAAAAAAATTAACGCTAATTCATAGCTATTCTGAATGTTTATCGATTAAATTTTGTTTTACTTTATAAAAAAATATTTTTACTACTTACAAAAAAGTAATACTAAATATTTAGCTTATGTTGGTTGGTGAGTCATCATACCAAGTTTTTTTGTCATAAGTTGTAAACATCAAAAGTTAAAGGCTAAAAACAAAAATTACGTCAGAATGACGTCATTTTTCGTAAATTTTTTTGAAAAAAGTCTAAAAAATACTTTTAAATTAAATATTAAGATTATAATGTAATTAGACACAAATAAAAAATTTGAGCTTATATTTGTGAGTCATCATACCATTTTTGTTTGTCATAGGTTACTTCCCTAAAAAGTTAAATTCAATGAAAGATTTTGACGTATTTATGATCCATAATGATCAGGATCGTAATTTTTTTTAATAAATTGGTGGGAAAAGGGGGTAGGGGGGGGGGTGTTTGGCCAAAAGTCAAATGGTAAAAATGGTGCTGGAATCGACTCTTCCTATACTACTATTTATTGATACTCATGTCTACGAATTTGTTGAGTTTCCTATCTTGTAATTATAAATTATTTTTTTATTTCTAAACTGTCAAGATGAGCTCTAACACAAGTCCTGATTGTATAAAGCATGCTTTTCCAATTTTTTGCTCTGCATTATAATTTAATCAATAATTTTTTTTAATTCTTTAGCGCAGTCGTAATAATTTTTGCATAAGGTATAAACTAATTATTATAATGTTATAGTACATAATTATATGATTTTTATGGAAGCAAAATATAATATAGTATAATAAAGTGGCTTGAGTTTTTTCCTTAGTTAGTTATACCTTCGAACAGTTCAGATATCATAACTTATTGCAAAATAAAAAAAAATTGAATGCCTTTCATTTATTATTACGGCTATTACAACATTATGATTATAGTTCTGTTGCATGACAATAGTGACAACTAATGATTAAACGTTTTTTCGTAAGAAAAACAGTTTGATGCATTACTGCAAAGAAAATATTAGTTAATGTAGGCTAATGAGTTAATTCCATTATAGATATTTAATTGAAACTTTATTATTTTTATAAACAGTTTATTCAACATTATAGATATTTAACTATAATCTTATTTTTTTATAAACAGTTTATTTAACGTTATGGCATGCAACAAGTAACAGATTTCAAATTGCATAAAGTGAAAATAATATTTTTTTTAAATCAAATTATTTTATGGAACAACCATTGCTGATCGCATCATGTAAGGAGCCATGACTTGATCAGGAATATTTGCCTCAATTGGCATTTCAGGAGAAGAATCATCTGTACTGCCAACTGCCAGTGTTGAACGCCATTCTCTAGGAGCATTGCCATATAACATTGAGCTCATATCTACATTTTCTAACTCGGACGAGCTTTTTGACAGTCCTCGGAGCGAGCTAGGTTCGGATCCATCGGCAAGGTCCAACGAGAAAGGAGACATGTGTCCCATTGTTAACTGGCTTACAATTATAGAATCCGCATCCGTTTCCTCAGATAAATTATCAATTTTTTTATTTGATGTATGAGCAAAGCTATCGCTGCATAGTGAGATATCTCCATTACTTAAAGTTTTTACTACTTTGGCAGTAACGGGTATATTTTCCATCTCGATTGGATTAGCGCAAAGTTCAGGAACTCTGGCATCATTGTCCGGTAGATCTCTATTTTCCTGCAAATTGAGTTTTATGAATACACCGATTGCAATAGCTATAAATAGCAAAACAAAGGATTCTGTCGTTACCAGAATCTGCAGAACTGTGAGCATTGAGTATATTTGTGGAGATGTATATTGGATATGTTATGTCATTCAATGATTTTTAAAAGTTTCATATCCTTAACACAAAACTATATCACGTAATAGTAATTTCTGAATTGATCATTTAAACTTTTGAATTTAGTATTTGAAATATTTAAATATATTAATCATCAATATACAAAACCTTTTGATTTATCAATATCTTCCTATATTTAGTTTTGGAATGTATATGCTAAATAAAGCTTTTGTTCCATTAATAGTGGGCTTTATATGTTGTGCTACTTTTTTTATGCTTATTATTATTTATATTATACGAAAAAATATCTCCGAAAGAAACAATTCATCGATTCAACAAAGTTGTCAACATAATGCATCCCGAAGTCAAGACTGCAACAAAGGAAAAATAATTTACAATCCAAATTTTCATAATAATAATGAGGCAGTTTTTCGTGATCCGTTACTAGAAACTAACGTTTGTATCAAAAACGATTTATTTAAAAATTGTGATGCCTCCAGAGAGATAGATTCGAGTAACTGTTATGAATTTTTATCTTCTGAAGAGATCAAGGGAATTAACCAATGCAACAGCTTATTTTGGTATTCACAAAATCACAGTAGGATGCCTGAAGTTGACGAGATCCAAGGAATGAAAGAAATGATTCACGGATTGAATGAAAAGCAGTGGTCTGACGTTGATTCAGTGAAAGCCATCGATGTGGCAAATTCTGATGTCGAAGAAACGCAACCAAACCAGGAATCAAAGAGTTCCATGTCCCATTTAGCTAGTGTTGACAAAACTATAGAATTGTCTAGTGACTTATGCGAACCAAATTTGGTTTCCACGCACACTTTAGCTGATTTACAAGATGAGTAAAAAAAACAATTGCTTTATAATATGATTAAGATTTTACGTTTTGTAGTTACTTTGTATAATTATTATATGTACACGCAATACGTATTACCAATATATAATTGTGTATTTTCACTGTGACAAAAATATCAGCCTTACTGGTTATTCTGCACAACATAATACGTTCATCAATTTGTTAATCATTCACACATAAAGCAATTTGAATTATTTGTAAAGCGCATTCATATCTTTCATTTTCACTGAATAATTGTATCAGATTTATGTATATAATATATTATTATATACGTCAAATTTATGATGTATGATATAATATATTATATTATGCCAAATCAGAATTATTGTCATACCTTTTAAATAATTAACTTCTAACTGTATAAAATTTAGTGAACTATGTACCCATTATTTACACTGTTCTAGATTATATATCAACTGATTATATCAAACATAGACGTGTTATCTAAAAAAACATATTCATTGTTATCTAATATATCTCAATTTGTGTTATTTATCATTTAAAGACCAGTTCAACCAACGTTCATGTATGTGAGTCGCAGAGAAACTTTTTCGTATTTCTTACGGTATTATAAATTGCATGTTTTTATCAAACTTAAACGAGTTATCCAGAAAAACATATTCAAGGTTGCTAAATCTCAATTGTGCTGTGAATTATTCGAAGACCATTTTGATAAATGTTTATGTATGTGAATCACAGTAGAAACTTTAAAGTATTTCTTATGTTATAAATATTGGTATTTGTTTAGATTATCTCTACGATATAATGCCATATTGTGAAATAGACGAGAATACGTATTATAAGAGTATATAGCCGCTTTATAGTATGCTTCCTATTGGTATTTGTTTAGATTATCTCTATGCTATAATGCCATATTGTGAAATAGACGAGAATTATAAGTATTATTAGAGTATATATTCGCTTGATAATATGCTTCCTATTGGTATTAATTACATATTTTTTCTACCGAAATAACAAGTTCAAATCTATAAAATGTGTTATTATCCTTTTTTTATTTCGAAAAACTGTTTCTATTTCAATTTTAAACACTTCATCCACTGTAAAGATATAGCAACACAGACATTATATACATTGAGCCAGCCATAAGTTATGTATTTTTTTAATCTAACGTGTATTATTGTTTACGGTATTGAAGCATACCAAACACAATAAAATAATACTTTATTGTTATTAGTAAGTAGACAAATATATAGCATTAAAAATTATTTTAATGTGAAAGAATTACACTGTAGAAAAGTTTGGTAATAAAAAAAAATTGGGAAAAATATATGTAAATTTTTCATATTGCCAAGTTTCACAAAACCTATGTTTATGTTAAACGGGGGTAGTAGGAGGGTTGTCAACTCTGGATCAAGACATCTCTTCCCTCCCCCCAATATCATTTGAATGCACTTTGAATGCTGGTGTAGATCAGCTCAGTGCACTCTGACAAACAACTGTTAATTAAAATTTCCTATTAATTAGTATAAATGGAAACACTGTCGCTACTAGAATTCATTCTGCTTCCAGCTCTCACCACGATTGGTCGTATACGTGCAGTCACGCCTAAACTTGCAAATTCACTATTTTATTTTATATAATTATGGCAAACCACTATATATAACAATACGGCCGATATCATACAATATTTAGGGGATCTCAATATTAAAGATAGACAAGTTTTGAAGACTGGCATGAACAAAACCAATAATAGGCTACTCTTCACTATCGTGATTAAGACTATAAGTAACGAACGATATAAATTAATGAAAAAACACACACACAATAATAAAATTTCATAATCATTACGTAAAAATTAACTTATATGACTATCGTAAATAATGAAGACAATCTAGAACAAAACTGCTGCCAGAGATTATCTAACATTTTTTAAATAATTTTATTAATTAAAAGAACGTTGAATAATATTTTTTGTAAGAAGCGACATTAAAAAAACAATCAATAATATATTATTTAAATTGTACGTTTTGTATAACCAAATCGTATCACAAAAAGAAATTCTGAACACAAAAAAATAAGATAAAATTTGCTTAACACGATAACAAATATTATATATATTGTAAATAAACTAAATGGCGGACAGTCTAATTTATGAAAAACACAATAAATTATATTTCATAATAATTAGGTGAACACGCGCTCTCATTTACAATACAATTGTCTGTCTTATTTCACAATTCAATTAAATATTATAAATAGAAACAGAATTCTACACTTAGCCGAAATGTTTAGTTATTGCAGTGAATGGCGGTTCCGTTCATCTCGTCTATACTTACGCATTACATTAACCTTATAGGCCTATGTTGTGAATTATGACTCATTGAGATGCCATGAAAATGAATTCCATAACTTTTAGATATATCATTTTGAACCTGTTTGTTCTATTATTATTATTATTATTATCTTTAATGGATAAAATATTATATTTTTCATATAATGTAGAATTGTTAATGTTGCGCAAAAACACTTCATTGAATTGAATATTCCCTAAAATCACTAAATGAGTTATCATTTGATTTTTCAAAATTTAAGAGATTTATTAATTGAGTCCAAAGCATCACACACTTTTTTTATCAAAATAAAATAAAATTTGTTTGATACTCTCGCGTAGAGGTGAATTATAGTCGACAAAAGGAGTATCTTCTTGGATTATTTCGACCTTTTCTTCAATTCGTTTCATTGCATCGTCGTTAGTCATATAATAAACAGCCCAATATAATTCATCATTTTGTTTTGTTTCAAATATTTCAAGGTCAATTTAGTCCCGCAGCTAGCACCCTTCTGCTATGAGGAACGCGGTACCAACATTGATCACCCTATAATTGTTAGTAGATAATGGTGTCAAACCTTCCGAAATAGACATCTGCCAGTGTTAGGAGAGTAGCAGTAGTATAGGAAGAATCGATTCTGACTCACTTATAAATAGATTTATGCGTCATGGCTAAAAATAGATAATTACTCTAACCCCC
>JAUZND010081300.1:0-16022 GCA_034780555.1 Coelogynopora nodosa | reverse complement strand
AATAGAATAAACAAATAGTGAATATAGAATATAGAAAAGGTAGGCATGTATGATAAGATAAGATATAATCCTCTAAACAATAGCCTATTAAAATGAATGGAATATTAAATGAATATGATTCATCATTAAATGTATCTTTTGCAAGAAATGTTAAAGAAGGTACTGCTTCTGAATACAAAATACGTTTTTTTGAAGTTGATGTTTCTGATGAAGTAGCAGTTTATAAAGTTGTAGATACTTTTATTAATTTAATTCATAAAGATTAAAAAACTATTAAAAAAAATTAAGCAAAACAATTGCAATTAAATCTCAATTATTATTTTATTAAAAAATTGTAGTCCTCAAAAGAACTTTATTTAAATATTTGGAGAGCAACTACAATTAAGTCAATTTTTGAATTTGATAATAATTTAATAAATGAAATTGATGAATATATTTTAAATATTATTTTTGAATTAAATATTTATATAGAAGAAATGCATGGAAGAGATTGTGGACATGTTTTCGAAGGAACGGTTTATTCAAAATTACTTTTAACAAAAATAAATAGATAATCAGGAGGATCTACATTTAGAAAACTGCCTATTAATTCAGCAGCAATAATAAATCCTCAAAATTATAAAGATAATAAATGCTTTCTTTGGTCACTTTTAATACTTTCATTTCCACAAAAATCTCATAGAGAAAGAATAAATCATTATAAAAAGTATGAACACGAAATTAAAATAAATTTTGATTATCCAATTTCAATAAATAAATTGCAATATATAGAAAAAGACAATATAATAAATATAAATTTGTGGACAATTTCAACGGATAATTCTTCACCAGTAAATTTAATTTATAAATCTTTAAAAAGATATGAAGGAGAAGTATTAAATTAATTTTATTTTATTTTGAAAATCACAAATACTTATAAAAATGATAATCATCAAATGAAAATAAAAAATGTTGTTTTAATTTATGCAGATATGGAAGCAGAAAACTAAAAAAATAAGAAACAGACCAAAAAGAAATTTCTTGTGGATATTGTATAAAAGAAGGTAGTGACAGTTTAATTTAATCAGAATTATAACATTATTTCGGAAAAGAAAAATAAATTAATAAAATAAATAAAGATTTTATAAATCATTTTATAGATGAAATACTTAAAATAGAAGAAGAAATAAATATTTTAATATATATCGAATATTATTAAATGAAGAATTAAAAGATTTTAAAGATGCTACAAAATGTTATATATGTGAAAAACAATGTGTAGATCATCCGTAATTTCCTGTAACTATAAAAAGAGAACATTGTCGTTTTAATGAAAAATATAGAGGTGCAGCTTGTTTAAGATGTAATGCAATCAAAGGAAATAAGAAAAAATAGATAATTGTTTTCTTTCATAATCTTTCAAAATATGATGCAAATTGATTTATTTTGGAATTAGCTAAAAGACAGATTTCTTTTCAATTTAGTAGATTAATTTTTAAAGATTCTTTAAGATTTTTTAACAAGTTTAGATTCTGTTTCAAAATCTATATCAGATGAAAATTAAAAAAATTACGGGAAGTTAGCAGGAAAAAAGGGGATTCAATGGAAAAAATTAATGAAACATCTTTACCTCCGATTGAATGTTTTTATAATGAATTATAAGAAAAAAAATAGATTTAAACAATTATACACATGCTCAAAAACTATTAAAAAAATTAATGTAAAAATTTAAAGATTATCACATTATGATATATCAAGAAACCAATGTTTTACTTCTGGCAGATTGTTTTGAAAATTTTAGAAAATTTTGATTAAAAGAATTTGAAATTGATCCAACTTTTTGTTATTCTACTCCAGGATTAACTTGGCAATGTGGATTTAAATATACTAAAGTTGAATTAAAATTATTAACAGATTATGATATGCTATTAATGTTTAAATCGGGAATTAGAGGGAGATTTTCTAGTGTTTTAGATAAAAGATATATTAAATGTGATCATAATTATATTCGAGAATTTTTTTTTTTAAATTACAAAAGAAAAGAAAAAGATTTTATATATTTCTAAAGATTCTTAAGATTTTAAAGATGTTGAGGATTTTAAAGAATTTAAAAAATCTAAAGATTCTAAAGATTTAATTTTTTTTTAAATATTTAAAAGACTTAAAACATTTTTAAAATTCTAAAGGTTTAAAATATTTTAATGATTTCCTTTATATCTTGATACAAATAACTTATATAGGTATGCAATGTCTCAAAAACTTCTGGTATCCAAATTTTAATCGAAAAATTAATTAGTTAAACTTCCTTTTAGATTTTTTTTAAAAGAAGTTTATAAAGATGGAACTGAAGATAATTGTGGATATTTAATTGAATGTGATATAAAATTTTCAGAAGAAATAAAACAAAAAGCAAAAAAGACTTCCTCTTTGTCCAATAAAAAGAAAAGTAGAATATGAATAATAAACAGATTATCAAAAAAGTTTGTTTCATAAATATAAAAAATTATCTTTCTACAGAAAAATCGATTTTAGATTTAAAAAATAAAACTAATTATATTATTCATTTTAGGTTACTCGAAAAATTTATAAAATTAGGAGCAAAATTAACAAAATTTCATGGAATTAT
Organism: Coelogynopora nodosa; assembly: GCA_034780555.1. Lineage (NCBI taxonomy): Eukaryota > Metazoa > Platyhelminthes > Proseriata > Coelogynoporidae > Coelogynopora > Coelogynopora nodosa. The sequence goes on along the minus strand of JAUZND010081300.1, from coordinate 13,417 downwards.
TTTATTTTATTTTATTAAAAAGCATGGTTAAACCCTTATATAGAATTTAATACTTATATGAGATTTATGCGTTTTTGTAAATCAAATAGATTTCATGGACAATTAATTTCATCGGAAGATATTACTTTAATAAAACAAAAACAATTTTCAACAAAATTAAATAAACCAATTTATACAGGAATGAATGTTTTAGATTTATCAAAATTATTAATGTATGAATTCTTTTATGATACAGTTGAACCTTTATGGAAAGAAAATGTAAAAATTGTTTATATGGACACAGATTCTTATATGCTTCATATAAAAACAGAAGATGTTTATAAAGATCTTGAAATAATTAAAGAATTTTTAGATACTTTGGATTATCCAGAAGATCATCCATAAATATTAACTAAAAAATTTTAAAAAGTTTTAGCCAAATTAAAACATAAATTAAAGGGAAATGTAATTAAAAAAGTAGTATTTATTAAAAGTAAAGGTTATTATAAAAATATTATTTTGAAAATTAGAACAAAATTAATAAAGAAATTAAAAGGAATTTCAAAATCCAAAAGTTAAAAAATTAAAACTTTCTGATTATGAAGATTGTATTTTAAAAAATTGAACCAAATTAAAAAAATTTCCTAAACTTAAACCAAAACATTTTAAAAGAATGTTAGAATATTTATCAAATAAAAGTGTATGTAATTTTGATAATAAAAAAACTAGAATTAATGCTATTGATATTGAGCTCTTTTCTTAGAAAAATAAAAAGATTTTATAATAGTTTCGAAAATGTAGTTATAATTAATAATTATTTTGAAATTACTTTTTTATAAAAATGGAGACTGAAATAAAAATTCCAATGCGGAAAAAATCATTAAATGACATATTAATAATGTGGATTTAAAAATGTCAAAAGTTCTTTCACAGACAAAACAAATTATTTTGCAATCGTTCTTAAGTTTTTTGCTGTCTTTTTATTATTTCTAACGTCATTACTCTATTTTTGTCATCATCTCCAGTATTTTCTAAAATTTTATTTTTAGTTGATTCCAACCATTTTTTATCAACACTCCCTACTTTTTTTAAGAATTCATTTTCTGTTACTAATTCAAAATTATCATCTCTCATTATTTCAAACGCTTTTTTACAGTTGGAATCATGTAATTTATCACATTTGCTTGAGTAGCTAATGTTTTTTTTTAATCTTTAATATCAGAAATAACTTTATCTCTGAGATCCAAATAATCTCTCATTATTTTTAGTGCAATATCCATTTTTATACTACATTTATAATTATTTAAATTACTTTTTAAAATTTATCCCTTTAAATTATTCCATTAAATTATTTCTTAAAATTTCTTTCTTTTAATTATTCCATTAAATTATTTATTTAAAATTATTTCTTTAAATTTATTTTATACTCAATAAATTTTCTAAATATTTTTTATCTACTATTATTTCTCCAGCTATTTATCCTCCAGCTATTTTATATTTTCTTTTTCTTTTTTGAATTAGAGGATTTTCAGGAGTTGAGTTACTTTCTTCTTTTTTACTTCCTTCCTTAAATATGTTTTTAGTTTACCAAATTAAACTTTTACAACACATATTACAACCATTTTATTATTTGTTTTTCATGTTTAATCATTTAGTTAGTATATAGTTGTTATCATTATAAAGTGATTTAAAAACGTGTTGTTTATCATGTACTTTATTAGATCATATATAGCCTAATCATCTATGAAAAGATTCACAAATTTGTAATGTTGATAACAAATGTTTAAAATGCAACATATTTTTTTGTTTATATTACTGTTAAACTTTTTTTAAATAGGTTATATATATATATTTTAATCTACATATAATCTTTACTGTACTCACTTATTTTTAAAATGTATTATTAGAGTTAGTTGTCTTATAGAAATGCTATACATTTTAAAAGTTTCTCTACATTTTATTAGATTTACATACAAATTACAATTTACTCTAGTCGTTTTTCGAAATTAATTTTTCGTGTAAAACATAATATTGTGCCAAATTATTAGTGTATGCTGAGTACTATAATTTAGGTGTTGTTGTCACATGTCTAACGCGTTATGTAATGAAAAAATTGTTTATACTATAGTAAAATAGATAGTATAGTCATATATATTATTTTAGACTAAATTTATATTAAATTATTTCTATCACCGTTTATTATTACAAATATTGTTAGACATAAAATAGTTAAAGAATAGTAGGCCTACACTATAAATGAATACGTTTTTGTACTGTGTGCGGGAAATTGCAAATTTAAGTCTTCTAAGCTTTAATTCCTGGTATTGTTCGTATTTAAAAAACCAAAATTTTGTTCGATTTTAATACAATAGCGATTATATGGTTTTCAAGCATATTATGCTTATAGGCCTACTAACAGTACCCTTTAATCAAATTTTGAAATATTTATATTCTTTAACGTTAAAGTAAATAATAGACAAATAATAACTGTTTAATACATACTTCAATTATTTTAGTTATAACAATCATTTTCCTAAATGGTTAAATAGAAGGATTCTAAAAATGTATGTAATTTTAAAAATTAATAGGTTCATGAATATAGACAAATAAAATATTGTTACAGAATACAGAATACATTGTTATTATATTGTTATTTTGTAACTAACCTTTTTAAGACTTGTAAGCGTATTGTTTATAAATTCTATTTCCGTAAAAATCGATTGTTTTAGACTTTTGTTGAAGTTTCTCTAATGCAACCAAGCCCGTAGCCAGAGTAGAAAACTTTCTAAGGCAAAAAACTTTAACCCTTTTAGCCCTAAAACCCTATGTGGAATGCAAACTCAATTCCTAAAACAATCCTTAATTTTAAAGTTAAAAAGTGTTGGCTTGTATAGCAGTTACAGTATAATACTGTATATGTGGACTAAAAATAAAGCATATATATAAGGCCGCATTGTACTAATATTTTTAGTTTTGCATCAATATGTCCTCTATATTTTTCTGCAAAAATATAGATACATTTTTCTGCAAAAATGTGTAAAAAAGCATAATTCCAGTCAAAATATATTATATTTGCAGTAATTTTTTTGTGTTTGTGGTTCGCAAAGTGTTTGTGAGTCAGCATATAGGGTATAGTGTACTAAGTAGGCTAAATTAGAATGCCAGGGCACGAGGCAGCCAATACAAAGTGCTGGTTTGGCCTCACATCCATAGCAAAAATAGTGTGTGTCAGCATGTTTGTTTGACTCTTTGTAGCAGTTCTGGCACAGCTCGCGTGGCTTTGGGTTATTATCAGTGGTTGGAAAGGCCTCAGGGAGATGCATTTGAACTGGAACACGTTCTGCAGCCGCAGGTTTAGAGAGACTGCGGTGTCTCTCTTTGGTAATTGGGATGCCGGTTAGGTAGCTGACAGCAAGTAGGTTGAGTTTCATGAACGTCATCTTCCTCTTCTCCTTTGAGTAGTGGACAGCTGCATTAAAAATTAGACGCTGGCAGAGATGAACACCAAGTTTCTTGAACCATACCTGTGACCTCCTTGCACATGTTGTAGGAGAAATTACTAGGTCGGCTTTATCCACTCCTCCCATAGTCTGGTTGTACTTGTTGATGAGTGTCGGCTTCTGGAACTGTAGAACCTCTCCCCCAGAGAGAAAGCGCTCCTTCAGAATGAAACCAGCCATGTCAACCGTTGATAGGACGTACACATTTTTTGTCGCATAATCTGATGATGAGGCACTCATCCTGCCTAATAAAACGAGAACTGATGTGGAAAAAAGACACAAAATTACAATATTGAAAGCGCAATATATTTTACACAAATATTAATTAGGACATCATAAAAAACACAAATATACATTAGGTATAAAATTACAAACATGATAAGTACAAAAGTTATATTTCTACAATAATTATTTTACAGTTCTGTATAATATATATGGTATGGGTATGCGTTATAAGTATAGCCAGTGTCACAAAGTTTGTTATCAATAAAAGTATATAGGATGTATAGACATTTAATTGAATGTTAGATAGGTTTATAGGTACCACGCAATCGAACTACTGATCTGCATTAAATGCAAAGTCAATACGGCTGTACATTGTGGAACCTCACTTTCGAAGTATGGTCAAGCTGTTTAGGTTTTAAATAATGGAATTTTTCTCATGGATGTACAGAAGTGCCAAACCCAAGAATTGATAATAATGCCATATGGTTGGTTTCTTTGTATTTTTTCTTCATAGGCCTTGCTAAAGTTGTACTTTGACGGGTAATTTCTACTTTTTGCAGATGTATAGATAGTCTTCAGTCTTTCGGTTTACTGTTTAATGGCCTTCACTGGATGAACGGGAATAAAACCCTATTTGTTGCCAGTAGCATTCTTCCAGTCTGTAAACGTGTTATCTACAAACTTAAGTTTCGTTTTAGAAGCTGAAAATATATATACAAACGGAACAGTAAGCTCCGTCTTCTTTGTTAAAATAGAGTAGCCATGTATAAGTGTCTTCCCAGTTGAAACTGTACCTTTATTTATTTCGCACGGGAAATGTTGTAGGAAATGGTTTCATATTCTTTTTTCAAGTATGCGCAACCGATCTTCATTCAACAATTGCTTTCTAATTGCATTTATCTCACAAAAGGAAGATACATCTAAATTGTAGTAGCTTGCTCTGACGGCGCAGTTGGTGATCATGTGTATTCTTAAATACCTATTCACAAATATCTATATAGTCTACTAGTTAATTGATTTCTTAGCACAGGTACTTATACTTTAAATATCAGCCACCATCATAAGATTAAAAATTACAAATATGTTGTATTTAAATTCGGACGCCAACATATTAATCAAGATATAATGTGTTATATCAGTTTATATAATTTTTGATTATAATTTTCTTGTGATTCATTTATTACATATATTCTATATTTATATATGCTGTAATAATTCTAATTTTTTAAGATGCATTGATCGAAATAAATACATTAATAATATGTTAAGATTCGTCTTGGAAGGCATTTGTTTCATAAGTCTGCTACCTTGTGTGAATAGCATCAAGACCGAATCGTTAAATTAAGACCTAGTTTTTATAAGGATTTTGTATTGCCAACAATCCTTACAACTTGTGAAGAGATGTGGCGAGAGAGGTTAAAATAAAATACTCTGTGTTTCTTGTAAAACACTGAGTTTTATTTAAATTCAGACGGTTTTATCCAAATACACATGTGTTTGTCGAAAGACTCTGTGTTTTATCGAAAAACGCACGTGATTCTCGAAAAATTCTGTGTTTTATCTAAAGACGTATGTGTCTTATCTAAATACGTATGTTTTTATCTAAATACGTATGTATTTTATCTAAATACGTATGTGTTTTAACTAAATAAGTATGTGTTTTATCTAAATACGTATGTGTTTTATCTAAATACGTATGTGTTTTATCTAAATACGTATGTGTTTCATCTAAATACGTATGTGTTTTATCTAAATACGTATGTGTTTTACCTAAATACGTATGTGTTTTATCTAAGTACGTATGTGTTTTATCGAAATAAACAGAGTTTTATAAAAATTAAAAAATCGAAATACGCATGTGTTTGTCGAAAAAATTCTACTCCTAACCTTTCTATTTCTATGGCCTCAACCAACATGTGTTTAACCTCAATAAATGTCACTTATTTGCTGCCACATGTATAAGCCTGCTATATTTATCTACACCTTCAAGAGAACTAGGAAAACATCATACTAAGAAATGTAGTATGGGTATTTTAAAATACGAAATAGTTATTTATAGAAAATTGACATTGGTAGATATGTTGATATGTTGAATAATATATTGTATGGACAAGTTCCGTGAATTTGTTTGTCACTTTTCTATTGGAAAAGCTTTTTTTAAATAATGCAATTGGTTTTGTTAAAAATACAATAAATTTATAAAATGTTATATATAAAATAATATAAATATAGGTTTTATATATTTACACTGTATATGTCAAATTAAATATAGACGAATGTGCAAAAGGAACTAATAACTGTGACAAAATGTATGCTGACTGTACAGACACCATTGACAGTTTCTCGTGCTCGTGCAAACCAGGATTTGGAGGGAATGGTGTGTTTTGTTTCGGTAAGTTCATATTTCTCTATGTTTGCATGCATTTAATTTAAATAATTCCATTCATTATATATAAGAGTGTAATGTAGTACGACAATCTGAAATATTTATAACATTAGTTATACTAATTTAAACAATTCTAAAACACGATGACATTTAATATTTTTTAACTATTTTTACATATTATTAATCCCACATTTCAACATAAATGTTTATTAATTAAAAGAAAGTTCAATTATATTTATTTTCTTGTATGTTTATAAACATAATTATTATTTTTAAAAATTGAATTGTTTTAATCAAAACGATTTGTTGCAAAATGATACGTCTGTATCTTGCTTAATATATATATTATTTTTAATTACATTGTTTAATATTAAAACGAATAGTGTGTATAGTAAGTATAGTGTTTTTATGTAGAAGTCATAATAATGACACTATTTGATGTATAGTGACATACAGTATACAATGTAGATCTGTTAATGTTTGTGGCCATTAATACTAACAGTATTTTTAAGTGTGAACATTTACAATTTTTGTTAAATATTGTCTTATAGTGTACTGCAGTTTTTGTATTTGATTCGTACTCAATTTGTTATAAATGCATGGAATATATTTTCCAATGTTTTGATGATATTGCAAATACTCTTAACTCTCTCATTACTTTATTGAAATGCTCATACTTAACTTCTATCTTTCAAATGATGAACATTTTAAATATTTTAGTAATAACAATAGGCCTATGTCAGAGTCATTTTAATTTCATCCAATTAAATACTATCGATGGATGAGCATTCATGAGCCATTGTCGTTTCACACTATATGGCACAATTTTTTCTAATTCTAATTAAAATTCATACTTTTCTAATTTACGATTTTTATATTGATTGCTTTCTCAATCTACTACTTTCTAAATCTACTACTCAATAATATAAATTAGACCTCTTCTGTATGTGGTACATTTCATGGGATAATCAAGCCAGCGATTGACTCTATTTGTTGCCATGAAGCGAAGATTTAATTTATAGAGATTCTCCTGCTTCCGAGTTTCAGCTTTATTAATTTTACAAATTAAAGGTTAAACTATAAGTCTCTAAAACACAAATTGCTTAATACAAAGATATGCTTATTAATTTAATTGGGTTTTTGAGTTTCACAAAGCTATATAGTGTTAGACATATAATCCACAATATCACACTTTTATGGAATTGTGTAAAGTATTTTATCCTTATTAAAAACGTATTTTTCAAAGTTTTTAAACAATTTATGCCGACAGTTATGCCTATTTTACACTACAATCTTACTTTAAAAAATGAAGATAAATTGTTGATAAGGTTATTAATCATCAGTTCCTTAATAGTTTTGCATAATTTGTTAAAGTCTATATCACCAAAATTGAACAATGAATGACAATTGTTTATAATATCCAATCCGCGTTAATTCAATTCGGGGTCCCACAAACACATACATTTTGCTATACATTTTTAATGGTATTGTTACATCTGATTAAAGCCTTTATTTATAATCCACGAATAAAATCTCAAAATATGTTGATGATTTCAGTAATATTGTAAATTATGCTAAAGACCACAATACACGTTACTTAGACAAATATAAGTACACTCTTGGATTAATAAATTAAATTAATGAAATTGGAAATTAGAATGATTAAGTCATTTAAATGTTATGATGAATAATATCGATATGATTTATTCAAATGATTACAAGTGAACTAATAATTAAAATGTTATTTGCGTACCACTTTTACAACATTATTTCTCTTGCTTTACGCCAGACTAAATGTGTTTTTCTATTATGGCGGACCATAGGGTTCAGTGTGAAAATCTATAAGATTTATAATTTAAACAAGGTATACCTCATAAATTTCTACGATTTACTATTTATACAAGGTATTTATTTATATTTATATATAATTTTTTATATATATAATATTTATTTATATTTATATATTTATTTTTCGACTAAGAATGATTTATCCAAAAGAGTGATTGCTCTAATTAAAAATAAAATATATATTTCCCTATTTAAATTTAAAAAATCACTATTCATAATCTCATTTTTTACAAATGCCTGATAAACTTATGTGTGAAAAGCATAATATTTTTATGAGAAAATGCTACTATAAGACTAACAATTTACATATTTTTCATAAATTATGATGACGTTGTAGTTATTTAATTATTACTTTTTAATTATGTACATATCATATTATTATCACCCAGATGTTGAAGTAGTCCGATAAATAATAATTTTGTATACTTAGAAAACCAAATAAACCGATTCCATTGTTCTTTAAGTAGGAAATTAATTCGTCTAAATTTGTCTAATTTAAGATATCGACGAATGCCTGACCGGAAGTCATGATTGCCATGGTGATGCTATTTGTTCTAACACAATTGGATCGTTTTCTTGCTCTTGTAAGACTGGCTATTATGGTAATGGAAAATCTTCTTGTACAGGTGAGTGAGAAATATAAACATTAAACTATTTATGTTAATGCTTTATTCTTTTCATTTGATTTATTTTATAATTCAATTCAATTCAATTCATTTGATTTATTTTATTTTTTAAATAATTTTTATATGTTTGATATTTTTGAAATGCAAAATAAATATTTGTAACAATCATAAATTGATATACAAAAAACCAAAAGCAGTAAATCAGAAAAAATATGTTAACTATGAACAATGAGTTTTGTCAATAATATTCTGAATATAATATATCTATACATTAATTACTTAATTGAAATTTAATTCATAAATTCAATCAAGTGTATAATAGATTACATAATTTAAATTTATTTTTTAGATATAAATGAGTGTGCCACAGGAACTAACAACTGTGACAGAATGAATGCAATCTGTACAAACACAGCAGGTAGTTTCTCGTGTTCGTGCAAGACGGGATTTTTTGGGAATGGCATGTTGTGCATGGGTATGTAATATTAGCTACTACATGTTAAGTCCTATATTTTTCGCAATTTAGCTATATCCAACAAAATGTCAAAAATATTAAACTAAATAATATTTGTCCCAATTTGATTAATTGTAATTATTATATTTACAAACAAATATATATATCAATAGTTAATTTGCGATAATAAGTATAGTAAGGTTATATTTAATATCACAAACATTTATTTACCATGAGAAGTATTTTTATTATCAAACTGAAATCTATAAAAAATACTTGTCTTATTCGCCTAGTTCAATATATTTTATATATTGCCTGAATCATGGAATATGACATTCATAATTTTAACTACTGTATTAAAAGGGCATAGCTTAATTTTTTAAATAAAGTATGTATATTAAAAACATGTCAAAGTCAGAAATAATAAGTCAAATGTCAAAATCGATGTCAAAATCAGATTTTGAATGATTCTTTGTATACATTAATATAATTACAGTATAATAGTATTAAATCTTTAAAAATATTAAAATGCTTTTTTACATGTTATGTATATAAAGGTTGTATATCCTAAGGAAATTTAACCTATTTTTCAAGGTCATCAATGCAAACATGTTTAAAATAAACAAAATGGATTTTCAAAATAATCAAATTAATTAATAAAAACAAATGTAAGGGATTTTAGAATGTCGATAAAATGGGCAAAAAACGTATACATTTAAATTAATTCTGAAATATAGAAATAAATTAATTATAACTAATTTTAAGTAATTATTACATTCTTCACATTAAAAGTGTTCGTTTATCTTTGTTACTTGTTTTAATACCGACCTTAAAAACTAGTTATTTATTCCTCTGGTTTTTCCTACGGATTTTTCCTCCGGATTTTCCTCGGATTTAAGTCAACCCAGAACAACACGATTTAGGCATTTTCACGCATACACTCTTAATCTTTTTGATTTTTTGCCCCTTTTAAAAAGGACGGTTGTTGCCATGTATTTAAACTAAGCGCGCTTCTAGACCTTTTATCCATTTCTATATTTAACGCCGTGGTCTCTGCGGGAAGCCATGCACTAAGAGCTCCTGTTTACCTGGCAATGAAAACAAGAGAATTCATAATAGAAAATTGCTACCGACAACATGACCGCCGCGAAGTCCAAGCTTGACATCCTGCGATAACGCACTTTGAAAAATCTTGAAACCAAAAATAGTTGCTCAGAAAGCGAGAAATATAGCTCATCTAAAAGAAATCATTACAAGGGAACTTGCTAGGTTCCCTACTAATGTTCTCGAATCCATTAACAAGTGTTGACGGTGGTACTTTTTTGTTGACAATATACAATAGGACTGCATGTCGATCGATCCCTTTGACAATTAATTGGTAAGTGTATCTTACATATCTTACGTTTAAACATTGTAGTATCTACTCTTTGATTGTGTAGTTTCATTTTTAAGTGTACTTCTGACTATTGTTAATATATTAATTTCATAAAACTATTTTTTCTCTGTCGCAGGAACTTATGGAACATATAATAGACATAGATAATAATATGGGATAATAAATTAATTAAAATCAATTTTAATTATTAACAGTATAATAAATAAAAGTTATTAAAACAGTTTCTTTAAAAAAAATAATGCTAGATCTTCGCTCGGTACTGAGCGATTAGTGGATCCACTATATTTCAGGCGACTCACAGATACACAAACATATGGCGCCGCGTCTTTTTACCCAATTGTTTTGAAAGTTACAAACATTTTATTTTAATGATGTACGTGCTAATTATTGATTTTCAAAACTGTGGAGTGTTTTAAGCTCTCTCATAGTGGGGTTACAAGCCTATGTATCTATATTTTGGACGATAGTTACAATTTATGTTACAAGAAAGTATTATATATCAAATTAAAGCTTTGACTTGTACTTTAATTCTATCGTCGTGTCCATTAATACTGAGTACCGTTGGAGTCAAGGATGACGTAATAATCTAAAATGGGCGACTGTAAGTTTTTATACTCGAAAATGTAGGTAAATGAATGCCTTTAGACTCTATATCTGTATTACCAACTGATATAAATATTACCCTGAAGTTCCCAAAAAACCTATTTTAAATGTCATATGATGACGTCATAATCCAAAATAACCACCTGAGATTTGGAAATGCAATATCCACTAAAATAAATTATGAAAACCAGCAGGTATATGAAAAATTTGAGTGTTTTTACCAAACCAAAACGAAATATAATTCTTCATGTAATCGAAACACGTCTAATTATAAAAGTTTAAAAGAAAAATAGCAAGTGTGATATAAGTATTAGAAAACACGATAATTATCCTTTTCCTGCACAGGAGCACTTGCAGAGGGCTGTCCAGTTTAAATTAATTTTTTTGCCGTTGCAAGTTGGCGCAGTCCGTCTTACATGCAAATTCCACAAGTTGTGAATCTATTTTGGGAATTATCGCAATTGTGAGCCAATGTGGCATCCATTTCCCGGATTGTGCCGCTGCCTAAACAAAATACGCAGGCGAAGGAACATTTATCCACGGAATATAGGCGCAGTCTAGTCGGTGGAAGTCTCCTCTGGTCCTGGGTTTGTTGGCAAAACAATTTGTTTGTGATTTCATTGAGGTTAGTAACAGTTGAATGCGGATCGTAGAGTCGAGCAATATATTCTTCGAGTTTCAGAAATGCCTTTGAGTCTTCTGTCACATTAGAGAAAGAGTGTTGCACAAAGTGGTTTAGAACATCAGTTAGCCATTCATTCTTGTTTCATGTAACATACACAATCGTTTTACATTGCTTCGAAAAGCTGATGGTCTACAACACCCAATTCTTTTCAAAGTCTCTGAAATAAATCCAAAGTTTTTAATATAACAAGACAAGTATGTAGTTCAATAAAATTGGTTTATAATTATCTAAGTGTTATATTCATTTACAATAAAGGCAAATTCAAGATATGTCTAAATTAATAGGATAGTCAAAATGTTTTACAATTTATCTTACATAAACACTGTTTTTTGTCTCTTTGACAGAGATTCATATTCATAATCTTTCGTCTCAGGCATTGCACACTGATCGTCTAATTCCACTTCCTCCTCTGCCGACTGGTCCGTCTCGGGCTCGATTTGGAAAAAAGGCACCGCTGACTTGGCCTCCCTGTATCGTATTTGATAAATCTTGAATAACACGCTATATGTGTAGTCCTTATTGCCGTGGTCACCGCAGAACAAGTTCGTTACCCGAATCACGAGTTGGTACGACCTTGATCCGAACTGAAATGGTGCCAGTATCTTTTTACCGCGCCAATTGAAAGCTTCAAATTCCAGGGCTAATTTTAACCACGCAGTCTATCCTTCTTCCGAGTAGGTGGGTCTCACTTTGTAACCATTGCCCTTGTCGCAGAGTTCACTTAGACCTTGTTCGACCCTTGATTCGAAAAATTGAATTGCCTGGAAAAGCGCGCAGTCGTCATTCTTATCAATCGGTAGGACGCCGTGTTCCCGAGTATATGTGCCGAATTTTTTCTTCAAAATTCTGGGTCTAATATACACTTGCTTTTTTTACTAAGTCAGCAGTGTCCGTATCGCGTTGAGCAACTTGCCTTTGTTCGCTTCTTTCTTGACGAGGCCAGTAGAAAATTGGTTCAAGTTTCCAATTGTAACGTGTTGTAAAGTGTGGCTAATTGTGTGGCGTTGATAATATTTTTAGACATCTTGCTGACTCGACAGTAAAGTTTTCAAAATAAAATGTTAACCCACTCTTCCTATACTACTCTGATCTGCAATCTCGCAGTGTTCTTCTGATGGTTGGAAAAATCCCAAATCTTGAAAAGTTGCGGCATTTAGCTTACAACGGATTTGGTGAATAAAATAGCCCACCATCGAATGACACTGCTTCGACATATGTGGGAAAGTCGGAATCTGCATATTATTTATTGTTATCAATACACAATACGTCGTCATCATCATCATCAAGGTGTTCACAACCATCATCGCTATCATCAGTATCTTCTTTCTCCTTGACATGTTCAATAACACAATGCAGGAGTTCAGCCTTTTGACCCAGACACAATTCGCAATTGTCTGACAAGGCTGTTGGGACAAAAATGTCATCAACGTTTCCTTTTCTGGTTTGTGCTGAAATTAACAACTGTCCAAGATGTGAAGCATCTCTTTTAAACAGCTTCGACTGCTGGACTATAGCCGTCTTCTTGGCAGAGTACAATGTCTTTAAAAAGTTAAGCAATTTTGCTCAATTGTTGAGGAAATTCCATGTTTCAAACTATCTTGTTTGAAAGCAATGTACTTATTGTGTAACACTTCCTCAAATTCCATCACAGTTTTCTTGGGATCATTTTCTGATATTTATCTTTCTCTCAAGTGAAACCAAATGTAAAGTCTCAT
>JAUZND010081289.1:0-16022 GCA_034780555.1 Coelogynopora nodosa | reverse complement strand
TGATTATATCTGTGTTTTAGAGCGATACACATTTATTGATTATATCTGTGTTTAGCGATGCACATTTATTGATTATATCTGTGTTTTAGAGCGATGCGCATTTATTGATTATATTTATGTTTTAGAGCGATGCGCATTTATTGATTATATCTGTGTTTTAGAGCGATACACATTTATTGATTATATCTGTGTTTAGCGATGCACATTTATTGATTATAATTAACATTTCGACTAATTTCGTTATAAAAAGACAAGTGAAGTTTATTCAAATAAACAGTTCAAGTGTTTAATAAGGAATTATTGCAATGTCATCTACTAGCAATTCCCTTGTATTTGACGGTCAATAAAGTCACTATTACTTTATTATAAAACTTTCTGAAATAAATAAACTATTTGATAGTATTTTTACTTGTCGTAATAATAATTAAAGATGTAATTTAAAATTTAGAATTAATTAATATCGTAATTAATATTACGAATAAGTGGTCTATAAAATTCCACATTCTAATGTTATTATTTACTTCAAAATGTTCCGAAATATTATAAATTGCATAAACATTGTTGATTATAATTTATGTACCTAATTTTACAGTTATACATTTATCTATGTAGCAATTGAAAGCAAAAACAGGAAAATATGTTGAAATTGATAATGTACTTTATAATGAACCGTTTCCCATTTAATAATTAGTCGTTGAATTACATAACATATGAATCAAAACTGTATTTTGCCTTATAAAATATATAAATGTTTTATTTGTTAACAAATTCCCCTATTGAAATAAGTTATTATACATACTTTTATCTAAAATCCTAGGAAATTTATTTATTTATATAAATCAATTATCAAACTAATTAAAACCATGCTGCTTACTAAAGTGGATGGAATAATGATATACGGCTGAAAGTTGTGTCTTTATTATCGAACTCCACGTACACCGTTGGTCAATCAAAGCCATCTCTCTACTTTAAAAGTCTAAAAAATGTCGGATGTTATGTCATTGATGAATTCAGGGATTCGGCTACACCATCAAAACTGTAAAAACAATTAGAAAAACTCAACAAAGTCCTTCAAGCTTGAGGTGATTCCCAGCGTTAATTACGATTTTTACAAAGCGTGAAGAGTTTGTAGCATTTGTACGTTGTTTCCAGTACTTGTGTTTAGCGTATATTTTTGTTGACTTTTTTAATGATATCCTACTAAACTAAAATAGTTAGCAAAATTCAGCTTTTTATATAAAAATAATACTAAATAATAATATTAATAGTAATAGTAATAGTAATAGTAATAGTAATAGTAATAGTAATAGTAATAGTAATAGTAATAGTAATAGTGATTAATTTATTTAATTAAATATTATTATTATTGCCAAATATGTTAAACAACATGTTATAAAAGTTTCGTTAATTAAAATAATAATGGTAAGATGATTTACGAACATAATAAAAGTAATTTAATTTGTTAAAGAAATATATGATGGAACATTTTACCATAAAAAATAATGGAGCAATTGACGAATCTGTGATAAAAAAGATTGCTAAAAGATCGTCTGTAGCCTAATTTATTATATCAACTCTATTTGATAATATGATTAATAAAAATGTGACTTGACGTTTGTACAATGAACCTAATTATATTACTAGGCTTATATATTTTTAATAATATCACAGAATTATGAGATGTTGTACCAAATAATAAATATATTATTAAAATACCATAATTTGGAAAATATTTTGTATTTTTACCTCAAGTAATCTTCTGAGAAATTTTCCAGATTTTTCATTTAGCTGATTTCCTGAAAAGTCAGAACAAATTTGTAATTAATAGTAGCATTCATTGGAATTTCTTAGTAATAATATTGTGTTTAGTGATAAACACGAGTAAATACTTAATAAAGCTGAAAATAGACCTATATAATGTAGTCTATGAAAATTCGCTATAATTTAATTGCATTACTAGTATTGATAAATATGAATAATGCGATATATACATTATATATAATCTAGACATATACAAACACTAATATTAATTAATTATTCAATTCGAACAGTAATATTTTAATATATAAAGTTATGAAGTAGGCTACACTAAATTATATAAAAAAATATTAGAGAAATACTTCCACACTCAGTTTACCACTTAAATCCAAAATTCGAATAGTTTTGTTCGTGAGAAGCGCTCGAGTAATCATTCTTGCACCTTCATCTGTAATGTCGTTTTCTATTATTCTCTAAAATAAAATAAAATAAAATAAACGTATATACATTAATTTCCATTTAAATATGTTCTTTGCATTGCTTTGCAGAAAAAACTACTAAAACCATGCAAACGGTCCAACATGAAAAACGTGTATTCTCACCAGCTCTGTTATGAAATCATTCTCTTGCAACATTGCCACTATTGAAGATGTTCCATCTAGGCCCATGTTTATTGATGTCAACGAGACACTTCGAACCGTAAAATTCTTCTGTGTTAAGAAAAATTACAAAAATAGTACTCAATTTTATAAGAATGAAGAATTAGAATGAAATAAAATTATCACAAACAAAGAATAAAAAGGTTATG
Organism: Coelogynopora nodosa; assembly: GCA_034780555.1. NCBI lineage: Eukaryota > Metazoa > Platyhelminthes > Proseriata > Coelogynoporidae > Coelogynopora > Coelogynopora nodosa. The sequence goes on along the minus strand of JAUZND010081289.1, from coordinate 13,456 downwards.
TCCGATTTGGTGTTGATTTTAAACATTACCTTTAATCATTATATAATACTATACACAGAGACACATTCTAGGTGTTCATGTACAATAAAGTATAGATTGATTGTCTAGAATTAAAAAAAATACAATTAAATAAAATTATAATTACAATATAAATTACTGTAATAATAGGTTATGATACTAATATTTATTAAAATGTATTTCCTAAACAGAAAACAACACTAAACAATTCACTGGGCCAAAGGACTATATATTATATATGTAGCTATACTGTGCCAAAGGACTATATATTATATATGTAGCTATACTGTGCCAGAGGACTATATATATATAGCTATACTGGGCCAAAGGACTATACTGGGCCAAAGGACTATACTGGGCCAAAGGACTATACTGGGCCAAAGGACTATACTGGGCCAAAGGACAATACTGGGCCAAAGACCAAAGAACTATATATATATATATATAGCTATACTGGGCCAAATGACTATATATATAGTTATACTGAGCCAAAGGACACTATATATATTTAGGAATAATGTTTTATCTGAATTAGTATACTTACAACTAGAGCAGCTGCAACTGCAAATATTCCCTTCGGTCCAAAGTTTTGTCTCGCAAGTGTGAGCTGATACGAAATGAGTCCATTGAGACAGTTTTGCGATGGTGTCAACTTGAACTGTCGACAGAGTCGCATGTAGCTGGATTGACTGGGTGACAGCGTTGTTTCATATGTAGCTGTTGAGTCCACATCGTCTAGTGAATAGAGTTATATTATAAAAATGTTATTAAAATTATTTCTGCAATTATCGTAGTAGCATGACATAGACTTTTATATAACAAAATCGGAATCATAAGTCGCAGAAAGAAATTCATTGCGCTTGAAACAACGTGTAAAATTTGTTGTTGTTGTTTAGTTGTAAACTATATCCAATCGCATTAAAATCAGTGTATCGGGTTTTTAGGTTTTACAGAGCATAATTCCGAATTTCTTCTCAGTAGATTGCACTTTTCGCCAATTTAGAGTGTTTTATTTATATTTTAGAAATTCAAATATTGTCGGATGCTTCCTGCGCACGTCTATTATGTACAATATGTGTATTTTGACTGTTGAAAGCACGAAAAATGTTTGTAAGTTAAATAAAAAAGTTATATTAGAAAAGCGTCGGAATTGAGCCCCTTGTATCAGGGACCACGGAGTAAGGACCACGGAGTAGGGAGTATTGGTGGGGTGGGGCTAAATTTCAACTCGCCGCATTTTAAGTAATTTTGATAATTCCTCGTAATTCATTTAAAACTGCTATATTAAATAGTAAGGGGTAGATGTAAGGGTTAAGTTCAGTTAAGAGCAAAACGTTAATTTTTTTGTTTGATTTTCGTATGATTTATATTATATTTATGAAAAAGTTAGTATACAAATCTCTAAACTATGTAAATGTGTCTTGTAATATGTAAATGATAGTTACTCAAGTCATACTTTTTTTGGGTTACTTAAGAAAAAAAATTTGGTTATATTTTTTAATTCACTTTGAAAAATAGTTTTTATCAAAACCATGGATTTAAACAATAGTAACTAACGTAACTGGTGTATTGTTGCTGTATTTTAAATATATGATTAAAACAAGCAATTGAGTTAGTTCAAATATTAATTTTTACTGTAAAAGAATAACGGTAGCTTTTAAAAGTTATAATTAAAGTATATATTCAGCAATGTAATATAAATAAAATTGATTTCTACAATTGGTTTATTTCTAATCTTAAAATATATAGCAAAGATAGTAAAAAGCAAAAATCGTTCTGGTCGCCGTTCTGTAGCATAACTACTGTACATGACCCACTAAAATAATTAATTGACGTTAATTGATTAAACATTTGCTACACCTCCATAATATGTGACATCAACTAATTGAATGAAAGTATAAACAATCACATACTCTGGCCATATACGGTATATGCATAAATAAATGCTCAACAGTCCACTTAAAAAATAACAACAAGCAACTTTTATTTACTACTGATATTATTATAATATTCATTTTGTATTTAATTACATTCAGAGTCTATCTGCGCCATAAACGATGCACAGAGTAAATTACACATTTAATTATTGATAAGTTGGTTACGATAACAACCTCGTATATTAAGCCACAAGTGAGTATTGATTAATCCTCTTTTGTAGTACTTAAAACTAATTGTTTCGTTGCAGAACGACGGTTGTCTTCTCTATAACAAAAGCAACACGACGATAGTTTTCAATTGATTGAAACCAAGTTTTACAGACTTAAATGACGATTATATCTGGTATGTTTAACGTCTTACTGATACCGTGTGATATTAATAATTACATACTGTATGTTGTAAATATTTACCATACGATATACAATATATGTATCTATATTGATAAAAATCTAAAATGAAAAAATCATTCGTATTCCATCACCGCATTCATTGGGGGAAAGGGTGAAGGGATAATCTGGCCTTTAAATATGGCCTCTCTTGCTGAATAGGGATCTGGCACTTATAAAGTATAAAATCTAATATTTACTAGAAGACTGAAAGCTGTCAATATTTTTGAATACATTCGTAAATTTTGAAATAACTATTTTAATTCAAATTTTACTAACTTTAATTTACTCATGTTTGAATTTGACAAAGTAGATTTCGGTTGTTTCTTGCAACGAAAAATGCACAATTTTAAGAAGTTTTTAAAATCTGGAAAAGAAGAAAGAGTCGATAATCGACGAGGTATCCACTGGTAACTATTTGTTATCCACTAGTAACTATTCGGTATCCACTGGTAACTATTCGGTATCCACTAGTAACTATTAGGTATCCACTGGTAACTATTCGGTATCCACTAGTAACTATTCGGTATCCACTAGTAACTTTTCGGTATCCACTGGTAACTATTCGGTATCCACTTGTAACTATTCGGTATCCACTGGTAACTATTCGGTATCCACTAGTAACTATTTGGTATCCACTGGTAACTATTCGGTATCCACTGGTAACTATACGGTATCCACTAGTAACTATTTGGTATCCACTGGTAACTATTCGGTATCCACTAGTAACTATTCGGTATCCACTAGTAACTATTCGGTATCCACTAGTAACTATTCGGTATCCACTGGTAACTATTCGGTATCCACTAGTAACTATTCGGTATCCACTAGTAATTATTATTATTGGTAAAATAATGCACAGAGCAAAAGTTATAATAACTTTTTAATAATTATTAAAAAAGGCTATATAATTACTTTACATTTTTGAAAATAGCTGCCTCTTGTAAAATTGCGCAATATACCTACGGTATTGTTTCTAAAAGTTTAAACAGATTGAATTATTGAAAACACGAATATAATGCTCAGTTTTATTTTAAAACATATTTAATAGTCAATATATAATAGCAAGTGTTTAGTAAACGCAATAACTCATAGATTTAAACATTAGCAACTAACATACGTAACAACCATTGAACAAGCATAATTATAATAGGTTATATAATATGGTATACTTTTTTTGATTATTACCGCTGAAATAAAAAATTTCGGTTGTTAAATAATACATTTTCAACTGTAAAATGTACATAGATAATTATTGTATATCGGTTAATTCACATTATTTTGTCAAACTTTTGTGTTATGCTCTCTGTCAGGGCTTCGCACCTCGTATCGTCGTGTCAAAACTCCCTTAAACGTTGTGAATTAAATACATATAGTATATATATAAATAATATATATATATAATAAATATATATATATATATTAAAATATATACATAAATAAATAGCATATTGAATAAAAATGTATTATTCTGTGCGTCTTATCTATAGATATAATTTAATAAAATAAAAACTATTTATATTCATATATAGGCTATTATCTATATTATGTAAACAACAGATTAGTTTCACTTTCTCAAATTATTGATAGTTATAACTTATGATTGATTGTATAATTAATATTTTTCATTAATCATTTATATGGGTTTTTGACCTTATTTGTACACAATTTGTCAATGTCGTTAGCTTCATATGATGCTGGTATTAGTTAGTCTCAAATGACGATGGTGTAGTTATAGTCATAGTGAGATAAGTTTGCCTTAAATGACGATGGTGTAATCATAGTCATAGTGAGATAAGTTCGTCTTAAATGATGATGGTGTAATCATAGTCATAGTGAGATAAGTTCGTCTTAAATGATGATGGTGTAGTCATAGTCATATTGAGACAAGTTCGCCTTAAATGATGATGGTGTAGTCATAGTCATATTGAGATACGTTCGCCTTAAATGACGATGGTGTAGTCATAATCATAGTGAGATAAGTTCGCCTTAAATGACGATGGTGTAGTCATAGTCATAATGAGATAAGTTCGCCTTAAATGACGATGGTGTAGTCATAGTCATAGTGAGATAAGTTCGCCTTAAATGACGATGGTGTAGTCATAGTCATAGTGAGATAAGTTCGCCTTAAATAATGATGGAGTAAATTTGCCTCAAATTATGGTAATATAAAAAAATTTAGTTGATGAGTTCAACATATTAAAAGCAAACGATGTGAATGTAAGTTCGCTTTGTAGTGTATAGGTTTGATTTAAATGATAGCGGTGTAGGTTATATAAGACAATTAATCAAATATTGTCTAGCAATCATAAGATACAAAAAGCTTGTCCATCATATTCTATTCGAATTTATAATTTTTCTGAAACGGATCACAATATGCTTAGCTTAGTCTCAGCCCTCTTCATTATCTGTTATATGGATTGTTTCTTAAAATTTTTATTGGACTCCAACTGAAAAATTCAACTCCTGACCATATCTATATCCATGTCTGCATGGTTGCTTTACTGTAAATTGAACTTTGTTGCAGACCGAGAAATATATTTATACATCTTTTAATATGACACATCACATTATAAATACACAACGCACAATTGTATAAAGCATTGTAGCATAATTGTATAAATATAATTTTTATTTTATTTTATGAGATTTATATATCAAACTATCAAAATTCTCACGTTGATTTTATAATATATAGTTGTAAATTTACTGACACAAACTTTCTTAAAATCTTTGAACGAAATTCACATTGATAAGTATCAGTATACTCAGAAAATGTTGACCAAAGAAATTAGAGTGAACTAAAATTAAAATCGCTCCTTGTAAATTAGTTTGTATATATATGCCACTATTTGTTGCTCGTAAATAAACGTTTACGTTTGCATATTTAAGAAAGTACTTATTTATAAAATTTTCTTCAATTAATATTAGAACAATTAGCAAGAGTTACATTTTTTTAATATTTAAAATGAATATAATTTATTAATAATTTTTTGCAAATAATTTTTCGTAACGTTTCTAACACACTCATTGTATGAAATATGGATGTGCATTTTATATACTAGGCCTATATACGGGTAGTAAAATGGTTACAGAAAAGGGAGCATTAAAAAGAATATTAAATGTGAATAAATAAATAGTTATTTTAAATTTATTTTATATTTATTTTATATTTATTTTATATTTATTTTATATTTATTTTATATTTATTTTATATTTAATTAGCAAAAACATATAAAGTAGTTTTATTTTTTTGAAATATATATTTTGAATGTCTGTCCAATTTAGGATGCCGTATAAATTAACAGAGTCCCTGGTAATTAATAAATGATTTTTCTGGAACATGAAATGCATTATTATATTCTTATTTCTATATGTAATAAATAAAATACAACGCTGCACAATTTACATAATATATTTTTTTAAGTAGTTGTTTGTTTTTCATTATATCTTTTAGAATAAACAATTTTTCGCCAGATCTTTTGTTTACCTTATCAGCTGAAAAAAGATATTCAATCGCGTGTACAAATTTACCGTCAGAGTCCAAAAATCTGCTCGTACCCTGACTGGCCAGAAGAAATGTTGTACTCGCTTTACTTCTTAAGAAAAAATCCTCCGTGTCGTTAGCAACGCTTCCTTGACCATCTAAACACAAATCCTCAAAGTCGTCTGCCCCGATGTTGCTCAGTCGAGTTATACGTCGCTGATTACTCGGGGGATCGTAGAGTCCTAGACACAGTCGTCGGTAAGCGGATGGACCGAATTGCATACCTATAACATTTCACAAGTGTTTCAATATTTTTTAAGAGCGTGATTAGTTTTTACATATTATTTTCCCTCGTTGAAAGACTGCTAATCAAACAAATCTGGAACAATGTTGTTTATTATTTATATAACTGTGTCTATTCTTCCTTTTATGACTAATGTTATCCTGCTGGCGTCATGTTAACATTTAGAAATATTTCTTTTAAATAAATAGAAAGGGTATTGTTTTCCTATCATCCTATTAAAGTCCCGGTAGATATAACAATTGTATCCATAGTAACCGTTTTATTTACAGCCTATTGGTTGTAAAACGTACAATTCGCGAAAACCCTATATGATGCTGGTATAAAATTGTATAAAAAACTAATGTCATACTGCATAATAATTTTACAGTATTTCTGCGACTGGTGTAATGAATTATTCCAACAACAAATAGTTTTGTTATTATGTTGTTTTCATTGATGTTAAAAGGACATTACAAATATCACATTGATTGTCGGTATTCAAAATAATCCTCTGTACTAACTAATCGAAACATTTCATCATTTATTTTTTATATTTGTTTGTTTGTTGTTCATAAACATCATATAAATCGTGATATATACTAAAAAAACATATAATGTACAGCTGCTATGCAAAGGTTGAAAACTGATTAATTTTCGAAGTAAAACTAATCATTGGGTATAAAGTAGACACGTCTAATATAATTGATATATATTATAATTACTTTGTTTAAAATGTCTGCACAGTTTCACATGTGCAATTAACACAATAGTTTGTGAAAAACTGTTTAACCATAGTTTTCACAGGTGGAAGTTCCAACCTGTTGACGGTTTTGTTTAATAAAGATAACCAATAATTGTACACATTTTTCCACTAAGCATTTATATCTAATAAACATATTAAAACATCTCCGTTGGAAGGGGTCAAAAACACTATGCAGGGAAACTTTAAAATTATAGTAGTCCCTGACTCTATGTTTATAATATAGTCTTTGAAAGGGGTATCCCAGATGCTACATTACATAATATGAACCAACTCACGCAGTAAATGAAAATATTTTTTCGGTGTAGTTATAGAAATGTTACGAGATTCAGACATTTCTTGCCAGAACAATGACCGACTGTTATATTTAGATTTTTCTTCAAATTAAATGTATTATCAAAAATTGAAGGAAAAGTTTACTAATTTTGGTGCAGATATATAAAAATATTTACTACAAAAGTATATATATATAATGTAGCTTAATAGTAGTCATATAAATCTATATACTTGATTCACTCATGACTTTAAATAAAGGAATCGAAATTGAAATCCATAGTCCCTCACCTCCAGTTTTAGTTTCGATTTTAACAAATCAGAATACGTTTTTGTTTTGTATATACAATAATAAGGTTGTGATAAAGTTATCTTTCACTTTTGCGCTCTTTTGCAATATTTTTAAATATCTGTTAACGATTAACTAATTTAAAAATAAATTTTCCGAAGACAACTTTAAAAATGGACAATAACTTTACGCTCAACATTATTTTCACGAGTCGTCAACCGGGCGGCTGTGACTTTATTCTCAACAAGACACCTCCAGTAGTACTGACCACATGTCCGGCCAAACATAAGACCTTCCTTCCCATTTAAATAGGACGCTATCGACTTCTTGTCAATTTTCAGCTCGAAGTTCCAACTGGCAATAACAACAAATATGTATTTTCCCCCAAGTTGTACTCAGACTTTGTCTGCTATAGCTGGCAGGGCAAATGATTGCCTGAGTTTCCCGATGGTTTTGGTGAATATAATATGCTGTTCCGCGTCGAAAGTGTATTATACTTTGGATAACACTTATAGGCGCATAACATGACGATGACACATTACTTTATAGCTCGTCAAGTCTTCACGTCCTCCTAATATAATTACGCTCACGTTCTATTCCATAGGAGATGGGCTATATTGAGTACAGCGTTCTCGACGAAAGCTGTGACAGGAATTGGATGGCCATTCGACGCGCTATACGTTATTTTAGTAAATGCACATAATGTGGTAATTGCCGTGCCTGCCAAATCTCCAGTTACCTGTGTCGTCGAAAAGCTATTTACTTCCTGATAATATATAGCGTAAAAAAGAAGTAATTAATTTAGAATACTGTAAGGAACAGTATGATTCCAAAGATTTTTTTTTAAATGGCCAGTTTTAGTTGCACTCTATTACACAGAGCTAACGGGTGTTTCAGGAAAGCGTAATTAGTATATAAGAATTTGAAAATAGTTTAAATTTCACAAGTATTCAGTTTTCTTCAGTGTGAGTCAACTACGCCAGTTTCAAAGGCAATGTTAAAGCTCAAGGACGTTCAGACAATAATAAATTTCCAGCCAATGTTGTTAATATATTATCTTTAAATCAGTTTAAGGGTCAGCTGCCCCACTTATTTGCAAATAGTTAGTTTGGATCGGTTGCTATGTATAATCGGAGAAATATAGAGGATTTTACAAATCATTTTGTGACGGTTAAAAGACGTCTAAATGTTATAGGGGCAGCCTTTTAATTTGCTAATCATTATAGAAATTGCTGTTATCAGTGTAAGGCCGAAACAATTGTCCCGCCAAAGAATGCTACACATCGATTTAGATATTTTTTGCAATGTACAAAAAGTATTCTATGTGATCTATGCAGACACAAAAAGTATAGTCGTGTTTGATTCTTCCGCTAACGATAATAACCACAAAGTAACATCAGGTAACCGGCATTGTGCAGTGGCATTTGGTATTCTAAGTAGTCAACCTCTACGTTTACCACATCAGGAATGTATTAGACCTAACTGTATATTTTAGGGTATGCCGGTTTTTAAAGACATGGGTCGTCAGATTTCGAAGTGGGTACATACAGCTCTATTGTGATGAAAAGTTGATTACTTCGGATATAAAATAATGACAGCTTAAGCGTGAAATAGTGTCACGAATCTTCAAATATTTTTGCAACAACGTGAGTGGTATTTCAAAAACTTTTGAAAGTGATGAGATGAATATAAAAAATAAGAATATTTTGTAACATAACCATCTTACTGGTCGGAGTGTAATAATAAACTATGTTTAAATCCATTGTTTGTCATATCAATATCTAATGGCATTCCTAATCAATTCTGTAAATAAAGTAGATAGAAAATATTCAACTAAATCACTCACGGGGTGTTGCCCACTTTTTCGCCAGTTATGGTTAATTTTAAGGAGTTATTACCTTGGAGTTGTCACCAAGGGAGGCTTTCTTCAACCTCCTGTATCAGTGTGAGTGTAGTGAGGAAGCTGGATTGCAAGTATGTGATTATTATACTTATTAGACATATGGATGTGAAGAATATGGAGATAATTTGTTTTATGAAGTAAGGGAAGTTTAGGACTATCATGACTAATTAATTTATTTTGTGAAGAAATTTATGAAGCTTTATATGGTGGGACTAATGATGGTTAGGGGATTTAGGGTGATTGTAAATAAGAAAGTAAACATGCCCAGGACCCCTACATATGATCTGGTTCCGTTTGTCGTAATTTCTAGTTTCTAAACCTCAGGTAGTGTCGGTTCTCTAAGCGCTGCTTTAATTGATAATATTCGATCGGAAGCGTCCACAACCCCAAGTATATGACGATTAAATTCTATTTCGCAGTCGGGCTTTCTTGAATATAGATTGGATCTTTGAATGTGTATCGATTTAAATAATAATTATAAATATTATAGTTATAAATATAGTTACTTACATATACTGTATACTTATATGGATAGAACATATAATTCCTCTTTTAATGATTTATTATGCAACTTTTTCGTTTAAACACAAGCAAAGCTGTGAATAATTATAGTGAACGTAATATATTACATATTTAATTATGAAAAAAATAACACTTTCTCATTAATAATTTTTTTTTTAAAGTTATTTATTTGCTTCAAACTTAGTATTTTAGATAATTTAAAAATCAAAAGTGAAACTGAGGAGTCAGGGGATTCCAGTTTCGCTTATTTTATTTGAGGCCACAGTGAGTCATGGGTGAAACAATATAAAGGTTTCTTTCACTACTCTTAATAATATATTATTTTTAATGTCGTCAAAAGTATTCAGTAGGGCAGACATCGGATTTGTTTTACTTACTCATTCATTCATCCGATCTCTCTGGTATAATACATGTACAACATAATTCTGTAACAATAATACAGATATTTACCGTCCAACAATACTATTTGATACATTTATAACAAATCATCCTAGAAATGTTATAGTAATTATAAATATCAATTTGTTGCAAGCACAATTTTAAAGATAACATTGTTAGTTTAAAGTGAAAGAGATATTTTCAATTTCAAAAGTGAATTTTCTTCAATTCAACTTGAGAATACAGGTCGAGTCAAGTATTGTTGAACTGGCACGGATTATAATAAATATCCTTTTTCTTTATTTAAAATCAATAGTTCAAATATGTTAATACTTTCTGTTTTATCATTAAACAACATATATATATATTATTAATTATGTTGTATTTATATTTTTCCTTTTAAATAATACATTATATAAATACAAAGTAATTATAATATTAATTTAAATAACATTGTCATGCATCAATCAACAGTGAAGGTGTTTCTGACAACTTTAGAGTAACAGCAATTCCTTTAATAATATCAAAAAAATTGGTTAGACCACTTCCACATATGACGGAAACATAACATTTAGCACATTTATAGAAGTTTGTGTTACATTATATTAAACATAAAAGTGTGAAAGATATTACATACTAATTTAATATTACATACATCCTAATTTAATTATTTATAATAAATTGTTACACCATTGTTAATTATTTTAACTATAAACCAATATATTATATATATTATGCACTCACAGTATGCCTACAATATAATGGAAATAGTTAAAAGTAATAATCATGACAATAGTTACATTTATTTATAATGTGGAAAATGATAATAACATTAAAAACACGAATATTTTAATAAAAAGCAGCGATCAAAATCCATATAAATGTGTATCTTCAATAGTTCATCGGACTTTTCAACAAATTTAAAACATTAATATTTTGCTTGATATCATTTTATCCAATTTGAAATGGAAAACGCTTCTTTATCGAAATGGTTAAAAATAAGAGCTTATATTTATACAGCGATAAATTATCATATAAATATTATACGTTCAGATGCATACATACTAATCTTTTGGATAAAAGTTGAATAAAGCTTACTTGCTAAACTTAGGTGGCATTCAGAGAATTAATGATATTATATACACAATCACAAGTTGATCTGTGGCTTAGACATTTAATAGGATTTAACTGATACGGACTATTTTTTACAATATTTTATACTTATATTAAATATTTCAAATAGGTTGTAAGTTCAAATTTCAGTTCAGCCCGCTAATCCTTAATATTAATGCGGTAGTATTTCAATTGTAACTAAACTTATACACATTCAAATATAGCACACAAATCCTAGTAAAAAATTATATCTACATTAGAAAATGTATTACCTTAGAAAAATTATAATTTTAAAGCTACAATTTAAGAATAGCATATTTTATATAAATACTAAAAGATGACAATATTATATAACATGTCCATTGATACATTTTGTAGAAATGATAATAATAATAACCCAACAAGATTCTAATAACAAAATAATAAGAACAAATTGTCAAAGATAAGATATAACTGTATTATTATGTAATGTTTAAATCTGATTAGGTACAATAAAATCAATGTACAATAAATGATAGGACTGAAAACGATATAATTCAGATAAAAAGGTCAGTGTGTGGTACGCATGAAATCAGCCCTAATTGACAGATCAGTAAAAGCAAGTCAGGAAAATACTTATAACTGAATTGGCGCATCTAAAGGAAAGCAATTTTTGGCGAGCGATGAGAACGAAAAATAGTCTGATAAAACCATTCAACCAGAGACAATTTGAGAACTTTACAAATAAAATATACAAAAAAATAAGAACGAGAAAGCTATATCAAGAAATTAAATTAGGTCTAGTGGATTCGTGTGTCTGAAATAGTGTCTGTTAAATACACCTAATATAATAACATATTACTTACAATCCAGTAAGTAGTGCCTGTTAAAATAGTCTAATTATGTTAATATACAAAATAATGTAATATTTTTACACCCGTTACTTATATCTATTTCCTGGATTAAGCATTGCCTATTGACAAAATGATTCGTATTAAAAGCGGACAGTTGGAGACACACTTAATGCGTCTTATTCACCACAAGAAGAGAAAGACATAGATATTTAACTGTAATGAACATAGATAGGCGATGTATTATCATAAGGAGAGGATAAGTAATGTTGTATTAATGGAGGGAAAAATCGATAAAAATATAGATAATTTACATATACCTATCACGTATTTTTTAATGTTTAAATTACATGATAGTTATTTTGCGAAATATTACTAAATTTGAGTACACTGCTTTTAAATAATGTGTGATATGTATTTACTAGATATTTATTAGAAATGTTTTTTTTTAATATTGAACAATTCTTTTTAATGATATACGACTGTCTAATGTAACATTAAAAATATTTTAAATGTCTCAATATACCTAAAACACAGTCTATGTCATAAACCAAGAATCTGTTATTTCTGTAGAATGAGCATTTAACATATTTAAAAAAGTTATCATCACATACAAAATAAAACATGAAGAAAACAAGGCCGGTTAACCATAGCAGGATAATTAACAGAGATGAAATGTATTGAATACACAATTATATATTTCACATAACACGTTCATTTCTGCTTTCAATTTTTTGACCTACATTCGAAAAACTGTCGATATTCCGCATTGCAGTATAAAATAAATTTTAATGTTTCTTTTAAAATTATAATAATTAATGTTAATAGTAAATAGCCTCCAAATAAATAAGGATGTTCTTAATGAATAACAGGGTTGGGAAAAGACTTTCCACATGCCTAGGGTAAATAAATCTTCTACGTGATAAATATAAAATGTTTGATCGCATTTAGCGCTTTTTGTAGGATGCTAAAATATGTTTTATGTAGTGAAGCTCAAATTATATCAAGCTGGATATATCTGATTTTAATATCAATTGATTAAATACTATAATTAACATCAAAGAAAATTAAAACTCAATTTAACTCGAGAAAGAATATAACCCATCCATCCAAACTACAGTTAAATATCTACGCTGGAGTCACTCGATGCGTTTAAATATATTCACAGAAAGGTGAGGAGAGAGAGAGAGAGAGAGAGATAAAGAGAGAGAGATAGAGAGAGAGAGAGAGAGAGAGAGAGAGAGAGAGAGAGAGAGAGAGAGAGAGAGAGAGAGAG
>JAUZND010081278.1:0-16023 GCA_034780555.1 Coelogynopora nodosa | reverse complement strand
TGCAGAATGCAAACCTCTAATACTCTCCCAGATAGTGAAACAATAGGAGTAAATGACTCCGCCGTTTAAATGGCCAGATTACATAATACACTACATTATGTAGAGTTTGTAAATAATACAATTTTTCAAATACGACATTTTCATATAAGACTAAATAATTATTACGACAATTTCAATAAGACTTTTTAAATAAGATTATATAAATATGATTTTTTTAAATAAGACTTTTTCAATATGACTATTTAATTTTACGGCTTTTCACCATGGATCCCTCTGTCAACACATCAATTAAAATCGACACATTCTCACAGAAATCATTCAGTAAAATCGTCAAAGTTCCTACTAGAACACGACATTGGAGTCCAGCTCAACTAATCTAATCGATTTCTTACTACAAATAATTATATTAATGTTTTGTATCATTGTGTTGCGCTTCTTTTCCTTGTATAACCAAATAACATCTTCATTTTCCCAATCTTGTCCTTATTTCCTGATCTAAGTAAGTCACAATATTGATGGAAACCCACTTTGGTATTCAATATACACAAAAGAGGTTACTCTAAAAAAATACAAAAACTTAGCTTTCTTCTCGAGATCTGTGAAGTCCACCAACCAACCAACCAACCTACTTTTAAGAAGATTAAAGAGATATGAGATGTCTATTGCAATTTGAATAGAAGTCATTATTTGATGAGACTGTTGGTATTTAGATTGTTAATCGTTTGAAATGATTAAATTGTCAAAAGGTTTCCTTCAGCCAATATTTAAATATATTTGACAAATCATGTTTTATGTCGGGGTATAACGATTTGCCTGATAGATTGAATTTTTAATACTTTTAAATATTCCTCGTTAACCACTCGTTATGATAATAGAATTATTATGTTAGAAAATGATTAGTTAACAGTTTGTAACAGTAGTTAACATGTTGTCTAAATAAATGTGATCAGCGAAAGCCACGGCGACAGAACTCAATAACAGCCAAAACAAGCATTGGTATACCTCGATGTCGTCTTCAAGAGATTCTCCCAGGTTTCTGGAAGAACCAATGGGGAGAGAGAGAGAGACAGGGGTGTAACATGTTCACAAAACAACCAATCAGACTACTCACGACTTCTGCTGGTCCACTTTCTTGGGTGCCTCTCCGGTATCGTCGAGGAAGAAGGAGATCTGAAATAGTGACCAGAAGTCGATCAGAGGAGAGGAGCACAGATGACTAGCGCAGTGCCAGTGTGTGTTACACTTATCCGTGGAATCATGTGATGATGACAATTGTGTTGGAAGGACGAAGATGCGAAATGCATTTTATAAAAGTCTAATCCGTTAAGTATATTATTTACAAAACTAATATTAATCAATCAGTTATGGTGAACATTAGTCAAAATGAATCGATAAATTTGACATTATGTAGAATCCTGGCCTGACTATTCAAATTGTTTAGAAAAATTTATTTTATATTATTTAATTAGTTTAATTGAAAGCTAAAAATTAAGCTAATTTAATTAATTTATTAATTTAAAAAAATAATTAAATATGTAAACATAATATTTAAATACGATTAGTTAAAATGGCAAAGAATGCTTATTTGTGATTGGTTAATGGCAGAGAATACTTATTTGTGATTGGTGAATGGCAAAGAATACTTATTTGTGATTAGTTAATGGCATAGGATACCTATTTGTGATTGGTTAATGGCAGAGAATACTTATTTGTGATTGGTTAATGGCAAAGAATACTTATTTTTGATTGGTTAATGGTAGAGAATGCTTATTTGTGATTGGTTAATGGCAAAGAATGCTTATTTTTTATTGGTTAATGGCAGAGAATGGCTGACTTATTTTTAATTGGTTAATGGCAGAGAATCTTCAAAGTAGACTCTTGCAAGTGTACTAATAACCTTACCTTGCTATGGTCGATGTACACAATGTCAACTGGAATAAATTGGCCATTTTCAACAGAGGTTTCTAATCTGAAAGAGGAGTCAATAGAACAAACAGATGATTTGAAGTACAGATTGAAACCGCATATTAAACAGCAAACGCTTATATTAATGGTGTTTTAAAATGGTAGACACTGTCATGCTATTGAAATATATGAATTTATGCATAATCATACAATTTCCATTATTTATGAAACCAATTAAAATAGTTAAAACTTTTTTATTTGAATAATATATTTGTATTTTGAAATCCAGATGTTTTGACAGTACAAACTCAGAAGAGTTGCCCAGAAGAGATTCGAACCCGCTACCTTAACCAACTAGGCTAGTTCAACCTGGAACTTTCTGACCCATTACAATATAAATGTTAGCAAACGCTAACTTACCTCCAAAAGTTAAGTTTTCACTTAAACTACGAGAATTGAAAATTAAATAGTGGAAATGGATAAGTGATAAGTTTAACACTATCCCTCCAAATACAAATTTCTAAAAAAGCTAATAACATTAAAAAAATATTTAGGTATAATGTTGCAGGTTACCATTCATAAAATGTTTGAATCTCATTTTTTAATGAAAATACCTAAAGACCAAATTCTCGGTTTTTCCAGCAAGAATATACAAGTTACGTATATCAGTAAAAACACTCACAAACTCAAAAGTAAATTCAGCATAATATACTTTGGCTTTTGGCATATTTATAATATATAGTTACAGCTTCTTTGTTATGTACTTCATCTTATTTGGACACCTATACTGGTCGATAGTACAAACTATGAATAACTCAGACTGGATCGGTCTTTTGTTGATTCAGATTTAAAGGAAATCATGTGTTATGAGATACTATAGCTAGCTGGTCACTATACTATGGCGAATTGAAGAAAAAAACTAGTAGTATAGGAAGGGTCGATTCCAGCACACTTATCTGAAGAAAATCATGTGTTATGCGATACTATAGCTAGCTGGTCACTATACTATGGCGAATTGAAAAAACACTAGTAGTATAGAAAGGGTCGATTCCAGCACATGGTAACCAGTGCGGTTACCACTCACACAATGATCTTCTGCACCGAGAACTTGGCCAGCAGATCATACACCATCTCATTGTCCACCAGCATCGTCGACCCCTTCAACTGACTCAAGAGATCTCGCACGGTGATGGGCAGATCCAGCGACACCCCCAACCGGTCGAGCAGGACCAACAGACGACGCTCCAACTCCGCCTCCCCCTCCGACACAGGCGTCGTCAAGGCAACAGCTGATGCTGCAGCATCGCTGCTGACCTGTTCCACTGCCAGACCAGCTGTTGGTGTGGCGGGAGTCTGTACAGTGGTCGAGGAACGGTAGTTATTGTTAGAACTTTAGTTATCCTCGACTATGTAAGCAAATAATGACCCACAGCAACAAAAATGATATTTATTAGTCAAGAAAAGCATTACATAAAAATATTGTGACAATACATGGAAATATTAGAATTTCCATTTATTTTCTTAAACTGACTTATAGCTAAAAATGATATTTTGAAATATCAACATGGCGTAAGATATTTGACATTAAATGAAAAGAGAAGAATAGCCACGAATCTGTCCTACAAATAATCCAACTGCTAGTTAACCTACTTAGTCGTGTCACTCGACCTAAGCTCGACTATGATGGTCATATATGTTACAGAGACGACGATAATCTCAGGAAGCAGATAATTGAAGTAATGATTGTCGGACGCGACGGACCTGGAAGATCAAGAAATTCAAACATCGTCGTAACCAACAGAATCAAGCGGTGTGTAGTGAAGGCATCAATGTGGTCGCCAAACGACGATCGATAAAAAGCCCTTTGATTGTTGAAATAATTGCATTAATATTTGACATAAATAAAATCAAACGATTAAAAATATTTAATTTTAACGAAGTATAAAAAAACGCTTTTGACAGATTGATGACGTCGTAAAATATTTAACGCTTAAAAAGGTTTAAAAGAACTACTAAAAGGATTTCTAAGTAAATATAAAGTTGAATTTATGGGATTATCTGCGGCCAGCGTCGACCGTTTTTAATATATTAGACAACACTGAAGAAATTTGCTTTTAGTAATGGAACGTCAATCGATGACGTCATAGTATTGGTAGCTAGACACGTGACCAAATTTTCTATGATAGTTATTCGATCAATAATTACAGATGGCCCATCTATCCTAACTATAATGAAACATCTATCAAGATATAATCATAGAACGATAACATTATTTTGACCAGTAAAGGAAGCCATACCCAGTTCATATAATACATTCTTATATATATATATCTTATCAAAACATTTCAAAAAGTTTATTACACTCATATTACATATGATTACCCTTATATGAACGATTTAACAACAAAACTTCCTATTATATTTAACTCAAATAGAAATGGACTTAATTAAAAATCATTCTACTGTCTAGCCGAACAAGTAGTGTACAATAGATGACAATGCGCGCAGACGAATAACAAAATTATAATGGTCAACAATTCTCTCCTACCTCATTCGAGGAGATCACAGCGACATCAGAACCCGCCAAGGAAGCCAAACTTGTCGAGCTGGCCGTGGCAGTCAGTGTTGGCGACACAGTCAATGATGATGACGCAGCAGCTGTTTCCATGCCAACAGAGGGTTCCGCCGTGGTGCTGTCCCCAGGGCCCCCTAGTTTCTGCTTCTTAACATCGGGGGGTGGGTGAGGCAGGATCCCCGCCAACACATGTTCTGTCTGACGACGTCGGTTCTTGAGACGTTCACGAAGTTGAGATGTTTTGTTCTTGACATTTTGGATGTCCTTCCAAGTGTCGGACATTGATTGAGGCTGGAATGTGTTCAATAGTAATGGCAATTCTAGGGGTCGTTTTTCAATGATCGTGTAGGACTACATATGTCCAATGGAAAACGAATTCGGTCTTTCGGAAATAGTGGACATTGATAAATAATAGCAAAGTCTAACGTTATTGTAAAATAGTTTAATTCAATAGGTAACGAATGGATGATAATTTTGTTCAACTGGCAAAAACTATCTGCAGGCTGGTTTTGTGATTTTGGTAGGAACCTGCAACCTACCAATCAGTGAGCGATAGTACTAAAAACATATTCGTCTGCTAATTTCCGAATTCTATAAACTATTTAAAGCATTTAACCATTCACTAATTCATATTAATAACATATTTATGATATTAAATACTTAAAAAGATAGTGTCCTCAATATTTAATACTGTTGCTATTCATCAATATAATTACAATTATTTAAACATTTAAGCCAAAATCGAGGATTTTTAAGTTAAGATAAAATGAAAGTACTATGAACGAAAAAAACTACAATAAGCATACTTATATTTCCAAAAACCATTATGAATGTCTTTTAATCTTTTTGTAAATATAAGTACCAAACTGAATATATAAATTAAAGAGATGAAGTAAATGGCATCACATAAATGAAATTGTTTAAAATATTTATAGTTATTGTACTTTCTATAAAAACTTTTACTTAATTTATTGATGACAATATTTTCACTAACTAGGTTAGATAAATCAGTGTGTTAATAGTATTTAAAGAAGCAAGTTGGTGCTGAATCAAAAGAAGTGAAATTGAAAGCAAAAGTGACTTAAATTATGTTAACAAATTCTGAAGGATTGTCAATATTTTGGAAGAGTTTTTAAAACATTGAAAACATAAGCACACATGAGAAGCAAGATTACTGTTTGCACCATTATTAAAAAATGTAGATTTACACACCATTTGGGGTTGAAAGGCTACTAAACTTTATAATAAAAAATATTGGACAAAAATTTAAGTATAACTATTTAATATAAAATACCCAGAATTAATTACAACAAAAATGAAACTCGTGTTAAATGATATAGTATGGTATTAGAAGTAATATAATAAAAATCAATCCATTTATCTAGCTTTTGATATGCCAATAATTGTTAACATTTCACAGCATGAAATTTTAATATGGTTAAAAATTTGTTTTACTTATTTTATAAGGTAATTAAAGTGTATTCTTTTAATAGTAATTTTGCTTACTTTTATACGCTAACAATATATGAAAAATTAAAAAGAAAGAAAAATGTATTTGTAAATATTTATTTTCCAATAAAAATTGAATTATTTTACTATTAAATTATATAATACGATTTTAAAAAACAAATAAAAAACCTATTGTATGTTTAGGAATATCATTAGTATAATTTATTATTTTATACATTAAATAAAGATTCGTTTTTCAACTGGATTATTTGACCATTAGATAATATATTGAATTAATTATATTTATTAAATTTCTTTTTACTTTAAAAATAAAATACCATGTCTATATATATAAAACGGTTAATAGAAATCATTAATAAAAAACACATTAAAAATAAAATGAATATTTAATTTACCAATAATAAGAACCATTTAAATATCAATAATTACATATAAATACCATTAGAAATTAAATACAGTATGAAGTACAAGTTTCAAATTTATTGAAATAGGTTAGGATGGATGTGATATACATTTCATATAATTTTATAAGTATACTAGAAACTAGGTACAAGATAGCATAAATGGCATATTTTTTTTGCTATTATAGCCTACATACTGTATATATATCTCTCTTTTAATACATATTATAGTAAACATAAGTACCATGTAATCATTAAACTTTGATTATATCATCACACAAATTAAAGAATTAATAACTAGCATATTCTTATAAGCGACAAATAATTGCTATTCTTTGAATCAGGACATATTTAAACATAAATAGCTTTTAAAAAAATCATTATAACCTAACTTGGTGGTTAGTAAATTTAAATGTATGGAACCAAATATCATGTCATGTCTTTTTATTTTATGTTTAGTTATTATTAAAATTATAGAAGTAGTTTCAATAAAATATAATATATAGAAATTATATATTTATAATATTTTTTTAGTAATTCAAAATCATGGAATATCACAATTAAACTATATTTTTACAATATTCTCAATTCAGACATTGTATACCACATGAAATGTGTTTATACATTCTTCTTAAAATAGAAAGGTTTTTATTTTGCTTAACCCTTGCAAAACATCAAAATTGCTAATAGCTTTAATATTAAAATGAATTTTTTACATTTTGTCATGTAGCAAATATTACTCAAAATCTGACCTTCATTTTACAAAACAATAAAAATAATTTATGATCTTAAATTATTAAAATTGTCATGTCTGCTTAAGATTATGTGATATTTATTGTTAATTAGATAATTTTATAAAACTAATATTTTTTAAGGGTAACAACTTCTGATAGTAATAGTATACAAATACTATTGAACATTGCATATTTTGATTTGAATGTCTAGACAGTGGACACATTGTGCAGCTCAATGGTATTTTAAAATTAGAAAAAGTAATTGTTGGTTGAAGGGTACCTTTAAAACACTGGGAAAAGATTGTGCTAAGCCCAATAACATGCGAAACCTAATTTTTATTTGACTATTGTCTGGTCATAATGATACATCTACTGGAATAGTCAAATTTAATATTTTACTGCCTATTTTAACTCTAGTATTTATGGAATGAATTGGTTAAATCAAGAAAATGGTATGTAATGGATTTAAATGTAGCAGTTGCAGTCTATCGTCACACTTGTAGTGGTTACTTTCTAACTAGAAAGACATTCCTTCAATTTTGTAAAATAAATTGAATGGAATAGGAAACTTGGGAGACCTGAATATGAAAATGTATGTTATGTATTTAACCAAGTCTGCAATTGTATTTAACAAAATGTTAAGTAACAATGTGTACTGAATAGTTTATTAGATATAATGCTAAAGTTTATGCCAGAAAATAAAGTAAATATCTGAAAAGTAAGTAATTTTTTCATAGTGGTATTATTTCATTTTAAAACTCTGATGCTTATTCAGTATTTCGGACCCACTAAATTATAAATACTTTAACTGCATTATAACTTTAATATAGTATATATTTTACAAGTAATGATATCTATATAATTTAATATTGTAATTCACAATAATATTCCGGTATTGGTCAGACCAAATAGGAATTCACATTTGGTTGGATGAATCTTGGATTTGTCGACCAAATGTGAAATCTCAAAATAGAACTTTAACTGAACTATAGTAAAAGAAACAAATTATATTGAATGCATTACACAATCAACAAATTTATGACTTAGAAATCAACAATTTATTCACTTCCCATATTAAAATATGATTGTGAAATATTACTGTTTGGTCAGTCCAAAAAATAATATGTCATTCTTTTATATTACTATGCTAGAATTCATTTTGTTGTTGACAGGACCTCATATATTTGTTTGAACCAAACAGGAATAGATTATAAAAAATACATTTGTTTCTTAACACTATTTTGACATTTCACATTTGGATGACCAATCCAAGATTCATCTGACCAAACTTGAATTCCTGTTTAGTCCAGCCAATTCCAAATTGGTCAGAATCCATGTTTGGTCACCAACATATTTAGTAATATTTAAAATAATAAATATTTGTTAAATATTATAAGGCTAAGTAATATTGAAAACATGACTGGTGTTCCCAATACACATGTCCTTTTCAGAATCCTAATAAAATTTTTTTTCACTATTTTGTACAAATTTGATAGTTTTGTTAGGTTTTTGATATAAAATACAATATTTCAAATTAACAATACTTTTAATTTCATTCACTATTGTACATTAAAATTAATTTCAATTTTATTTATTTTGTTTACCATATTATTAAACATTATATCTTAAAGGGGGGTCACTTTTAAGATAGCGAAATAAGGGATGATTTGCATTTAAATATTAAAACATATTTTATTGTTAATAGATCAGTTGCACTGTTAATTTATTTTATTAAAAACAAAGGTACCCAGACAATGACAAAAGTGCCCAGACAATTAAAAAAGTAACCAAACAATTATAAAACACAGTTGCATGCAGATAACACATAAAAACAGTTTATTCAAAGGTGAACAAGATTATATTTGTATTGCCATCAACACTGATCTCCATTTTCTTTTTGTGGTAATTCTACTAATATTGATTCTTGGAAATACCTTCTTGTCCCAGTTTGTGTATTTGAAGACTAACCAATCACATATAACCCAGATGGAGATGTTTTGTTTCTTGGTAATGCCTAAGAAGAGCTTAAATTGTGTTTGCATTCATCAGATGGCCTATTGTATCTGCTCATCTTTGTGGATGGTTACGAAGCACACATCAGAATTACTTAGACCATTGTCCTTTGCACATGTGACAGTAGTACACCATATGGAATGATTTGTATAAATTTAGGACAAATTTAACTTGACAGACGTTTACATAAATTTGTCCAAATGTTTAGGATTCTTCTTAGCCAGTGGCCATGGAAATAAACTATCTTAGCTAAGTTGATCACAATTTATAATTGCTATATACATTTCAATACACTCTTTGGCTTTCACATTATAAATTAAACTGTTCTGATTCATGCAATAATTATAATCTCTTGACTTTTTAAAAGCTGGCTTTGGACATTTTTGATTATGTTGTTCAGTATGCCAGTACCATCAGACATTGTCTTCATAAAGACATGTTTAACACTACGTGAATTGTAATTATATAAATTAATAATTAATTAAATAAATTAATAAACATTTTATTAATTAATTTATTAATTATTTTAAAGATTAATAAATAAATTAATTAAATAATTAATTATATAATTAAATACCAATAATTGCACTTCAATCACATGAGCTCTTCTTTTCCTATTGTGCCCAGAAAATATAGCAAAGAGAAAAGCACCTCATTTTGCAAACTGTCTCCAGATAACCTGTCAAATGAGTCAGTCATTTTCTTGAGGTCACCTGTCCTCATTCTTGAGATTTGCTCTAATCCATGTTAAAGCCACATACCTACCATACCATTGCTTTCAGCAAGAAATTTGGCAATGAAAATTTTTGATTTTCTTATATAAATTGATAGGTCTTTTTAATGTTTGTGTGATGTACCAGTGTAATGTAGCTCTGATACATTTGAGACTTAGAACTATAAAAATTGGCTACAAGAGTGCCCAGTGCACCTTGACCAGCG
Organism: Coelogynopora nodosa; assembly: GCA_034780555.1. Taxonomy (NCBI): domain Eukaryota; kingdom Metazoa; phylum Platyhelminthes; order Proseriata; family Coelogynoporidae; genus Coelogynopora; species Coelogynopora nodosa. The sequence goes on along the minus strand of JAUZND010081278.1, from coordinate 5,986 downwards.
GCTGCCGGTGTTCAGGATGTGGGCCCCCTTGGCCATATTGGTGGAGGATTCTGTGGCGGTGGCCTCATATATGCAGGGACTTCGGCTCCTCTGATGGGAATCCCACATGCATGATCTAGCAGATCATTTAAAAAAAACTAATTTGAGAAATCTTCCTCTGTTACGGCTATTTCTGTGACAATTGGTTGTGGTATTTTTTTATTTTTTGCAGTGTTTCATTAATTTTTTGTGGTATTTCATTCATTATTTTGTTTATTTGTGACAATGTCTGTTAACATATTATACTGTCAGAGAATCTAGAAAAATCTAACATCAGCCAACCATGATCCATAATAATTAAACATTTAATTAAAAAATAATGAAGTGTATGTAAATAATTAATTTGAATTTAAAAAGCTATTGTCTGGACACTTTCTATCATCTTCATTGCAATAAACTAGCTACATATTTAATTGGTTTAAATGTGATTTTAATATGAAACTGATCTAATAATTATACATTGTTGTACTCAAAATTTATACAGAAATTGTATACAACTACTCACTATTATGTTTAAACTATATATTATTAATGATATTTACTATCTTTATTAATTTTTTAATGATCACCCACCACCAGCCACTTTTAAAATAGTACCTTAACAGGAACATTAATGAAATATTTGAAAGTATTTCTTAGAATAATTAAATAGTAATCTAAACAAAATATGTTTGATTATATGTAACAATCAAATTTAATAAGTATACCATAATATTATGTAACTTTTGTCATTATTGATGTATTTTATAGTTTTTACAAGTGTTTTTCTATATATTTTTTTAATGTTGATTCGCTTGGAACCATCAATTAGCCTGTCTAGTTGTTTAATTTAAAAGCGCAGATTTCAATATATGATAAATTTTGCATTTATAAATACTTGAAATCTTGATAAATAGTTATTGAACATAATATTAATACTATACACTACCAAAAAAATCATATAAACATCAGATAAATTCACCTAATCAATGATAAAATGATTAAATGGTCATGTACAAAACTGTTTTGTTGCATCTAACACTCAGCTTATAAATCATTTAACTGTTACTGTTAGACAGAAATAGTCTAATGGTGTCTAAATAGTAGATGTTTCTAACTGTCAGACATTATATAGTATGGTAAATATGTATTATGGAATAAAAAATAATTATGAAAGTTTAAAATGGATGTAAAAATATTATAATTTTTGAAATTCTCATATCTATTTAAATAAATGAAAATGAAACAAATAAATTTGATTAATTACTACAAATTATATTAATATAATCATTTTTATATAATTTTTAATATGGTATGAGCATTATACAATATATGATTGTCTGGAGCATTAGTCAATATTGTCTAACTTTAGATGATGGCATCTGCATGAGCATCAGAAGATGGTGGTGTCAGAGCATTAGATGATATTGTCTGAGCATTAGCCATTATAAATATAGAAGATGGTGTCTATAAGCAGCAGTTAATATTGACTTGCTTAATATTGACTGTTAACACTAACACTAACAGTCAGAAATGTCTATATGCAGTGGCTATATTTGCAGAGTAAACCCACAAATAATTCTAACACTATTTGCAGGGTCAACCTGCAAATGTAATGTCATTACCGTATAGATAAATTTATAATAATAATATATTAATTATTATACATTATAATTAATTATTGCATATTTCATATATAATAGTATTTGAATTATTATTACATATTAAATTTAATAGTAATTGATTTATTATATATTTTCGTATTAAATTTAGTAGTTTTCACTAGGTTTAGTAGAGTCGACCCTGCAAATAGTGTTAGAATTATTAGGCGGGTTGACCCTGCAAATAGCCACTGCGATGTCTATAAGCGTTAGATGCATCTATTATCTAATGATTAGATTCTTTGATACCACTAATTCAATGTAAACATATATAAAATGAAATATATAAATTCCCTACAACGTATTTTTTTAATTTGAAATATTAACAATAACTGTATATTACATAAACTAAAATGTTACATAAAAATAATTTGCTCAACAACTATTATAAAAACACAAAAGTCTTCCTCGTTTACCTAATTTTGAAAAGAAGGCATCTACCACAAAAAGGGATAAAGATATATTGCAATGCACTCATAGCTTTGTATAAACCAACTTGATAGCTATAAAACAATACTCGTTTTGAAAACCGTATAAGATTAAAATGCTATATTATTTTTATAGAAAGATGTTTTCATATTAATCTTTACTTAGCTAAAATGTTTTTACTACTTGGCTCAGCAGTGATTACCCTTCCCTATTTAAGAACGTATTGGTCACCCTTCTTTTCAGAACATATAAATTACGCGTAATTTAACGTAAATCTTTAATTTAAAGTTCTACCTTTTAAATAAATCGGTTTATTTTCTATTGCCGAAAACACTTTTTTATTTATTTCAGATTAACTATTTTTATAAAATTGGATAATATATAATTTATTACTATGATAACTCATATTAGTTTCAAATTAGAAAAAACTTATATATAATCTAATAGGAACACAATATAGAAATAAATGTTTGTACAATATTAATTTTTCTCGAATTCATTTATATAATATCATAGACTTATATATTACTATCTATAATAGTAATTACTAATAATAATAATAATAATAATAATAATAATAATAATAATAATACTAATAATAAATTATAATAATTTCCATCTATATTATAATTAATATACGTCTATGTATAATATATATTAATATTTTTAGATTTAATGTATACATATATAGAAAATAATCATCAGATGGTAACGAAATATATAAAATAATTTAAGGCAGTTTTATATAACGTCTCATTAAGTCACAATATAGTAGTGTTACATATAGCGAGGTATATAAAAGACATATGCAATAAACATGATTTTTTATTATCATAAGTCTAAAGTAGTCTAATTTAAAATAATATTTTTAATTGTTTGTTGTTGTTGATTGTGTGTATTTATCTGTGTGGAAAATAAATGTACAGGACGACAGCTTATTGTTATACAAGCAAATACAAATTTGGCCGTACATGCAGAACTTAAAGCAGGACTTTACTAATAGGTATTGTTGTATATTTTACTTTGATATTGTAACACAAAATTTGTGCATTTTTACAAAGAATATAAAGCTTGATTTAGCATGGCTGCATGGTATACCATAAATACACACTCTAACTCAATGGTATGCATGAGCAAGTACTGCATGATTGTCAAAATTAATTTTATTACATATTGTATGTTATAAAGGATCAAGGCGAGTAATTACATTACAAAATTCTTGATAACTAAAATGAAATGTTTTTATTTAGTGTATATAACATACTATTTTTGGTACTATTTTTTTAAATTGTTGTAGATATTATCATTATTATATTATATTATTAAAAAAATGGGGGAGCGTCCATTATATTTGAAGAAGTGTATAATGATATTATTTTGTTAATGAATAGCTTAAAATAATAATAGATTTATCATATAATTAGGAAGAATATAACTTACTCTAAAAAAGGCTATTATATATCACGCGAATGTATTAAATGTTTTCTAAACAATTAAATTTAAAACCATTTAATAATTATTATACCGATTATATAATTTTATGTCGGTGGAAAGGGTGTTTAATGAATATCATACGTTTAAAACTTAAATTTTATTTAAACATTTTTTTCGATATTATTTGATAAAAAATAAAACTTGAGAATTTATAAGTGAAAGAGATAAATGTGAGAATTTTTGTAAAGTTTAGTGAAAAGTTAAGAATTAATTATTTCGTTGACACGTTGATTCAAAATTTTAAATCGTATGAATCAAGTTTAGCTAATTGTTTTTTGTTAGATGATTTTTACCGAAGAAAGTCATAATTTATTTAATTTGTAGTGTTATGAATTTCAAGTGGTTTTATATGACGTAATTGGAAATGCATATTTTGTAAGTAGACTAGGTTGTGAAAAATATATATAAATCTTGTTTCAAAACTGTTTCACATTTAGAGATATATTTACTAATAGTCTTGGCAATATATTGTTAATATTAATGAAAATGGGTTTTAAAATAATTAATTTAATATGATTCAATATTTCAAATAATATCTTTACAATTTTTTAGTGGTCTTAAAGATGTTTTTCAGTTTGCCAGAAAACAATGATATGATATTTGACTAATAATGTGAATTTTCCGAAGGGATAAAGTTTAGTAAACTACAAAATTTTTGAAGAAAGATTTGTCACTATTCAATTTTAGTTTTTGATGGATTTTTGATAATTTGAAGATTAGAAAAGGCAGCTATTCCCCGGGAAATGCTGGCAAAAGTGGATAGAACTATCAAATTGAGTTTGTTTGTGTTTCAGCAAAACCTGACACTGGTTTCATATGTTAGTTACTCTTCTCTCTAGTCTCCATAATGACGACCAGTGTGAAGCAGAAGCTCCTAAAAAACCCTATACTACAAAGCCACCAAAGCCTTAGTTGGTTAGTTGGTTGGTTGGTTAAGGCGGGATCCCTGTCAGAGGAGCGGAAGCCACCGCAGATACGAGGCCATCGCCACGGGATCCTCCACCAATAAGGACAAGGAAGGCTTCCCCAACTTGAACACTCGCAGTCGCAGGCCAAGGTGCGCCGGCCACTCCTGAAGCCAATGCTACAGAGTCTTCTTCTCCTCCTCACAATGAGGGAAGAGCCCGCTGGTCGTGGCGTGACGGTGAGCACGAGGCGACTGCCCTCCTAATAAGGGACCTGGACGCTCTAAAAGTCACCGGGGCAAGGTCTTGCGACTCATTATTGCATATGTATAATCACAAGTGAAATAATATGTAAAATCATACAGTGTTTAATAAACATGTACCATATTCAATTTAGCATTGATTCATATGCATAAAAATTAAAATTTAATTAAAAAAAAAATTAAATTAAATTAAATTAAATAAAAAAAAAAATAATAAAAAAAAATTAAATATTTAAACATATAAATAATAGAACCCTTGAACTCCTACTATTACCAGAAACGTTTTTCTAATTGCTTTCATATATGTTAAACTTATAAATAATTTTTATTGCCGACTTTAAAAAATATGGTAAATTTAATACGTTTTTCTTCCGGTTATTATTCTGCAATAAACAGCCAGTTCGTTGTCTTTGCATAGACAAGTATGTTATTTGTATTATATGACAATATGTATAAGTATTTACATATGGATACAGTGCGGCGGATCTGGGATTTTTTTCATGCAGACGTTAGTTTAGTGGAAAAATAGTTATAGTGGAAAAACTATAATCCTGCTATAAGTATAACCTAAAAATTGAATAATGGGTTTAGAATTGTTTATATTGAAGGGAAAGAAATCAAATTTATATTGCTTAGTAAACAAGGAAAATTTTAATAAAAGCTATTTTTCCGGCTTCATCAGTAAATATTATTAATTAATTAATCTTCTGCAACGCGGATGCAAATATAATTTATAATATTATCTTCTAAAGCCGGCTGGGGGTTTGTTATATGATGTGGTTTATTTATTGAATATTGAGTATATAGCTTAAGATGAGATAATAGATTTATTTTACTTTATAATTAAAAATTAAATGGGAACCACAAAAACTGACTACACAAAATACAGATAACAATATATTATATCTATAAATTAATTAAAAAATAAAGATGTATTATCAATAAAATTAAGTATAATTACATATATATATATATTTGTTAAAGATTGTACCAATTGTAGTTTTTATAAAAAGCAATAAACAAAAATGTAATGAAAATCCAATTTGTTGACTAAACTGTGTCCCACCTTTTGGTTTCTCCTCAGCAAACACAAACACTTTAGTAACATGATTTAGTATATCTTAATGGCCCGTGGAGAGGAGGGGGCAGGAAAGGGAGAGCGGAGGTGAGGAGGGAGGGGAGGAAATACATTTATCGAAATTGGTATGTGTCTAAA